>JBBPFQ010114470.1:0-17324 GCA_037974815.1 Kaempferia elegans | reverse complement strand
TGTCTTGAGTGTTGATATCAAAGGCAATTTGTTTATATGGTCCTTAAGAGGAGATGAACTGAACCTTGAACCAGTTGACCATATTGACATATTCTGTTAGATGACAAATTCACCCCAAGTTGTATTATGCATCCAGATACTTATCTCACAAGGTTCCTACTAAGTATCCATTCTATGCTTTCCTAGTTCAAAGAGCTTTGTTTTCTATAGTAATATGATTATGGAGAGTTGAAAAGCTGTTCTTCATCAGATCATTATTGGTAGTCAAGAAGGCCAGTTGCAGTTATGGAATGCCAACACAGAGAAAAAACTTTTTGACTTTAAAGGGTGGAATTCTTCTGTATGTTGTTGTGTTGCCTCACCTGCATTGGATGTTGTTGCCATTGGCTGCTCTGATGGAACTATCCATGTCCACAATGTGCGCTATGATGAAGAAATAGTGTCCTTTTCACATTCTATGTGTGGCGCTGTGATGGCCTTATCATTCAGAACAGGTATTTGGTTCTAGCTGAAGTATCCTTGTTGGATGACATGATGCCCATTGTTAGGGCAACTTTACTTTGTGTCTTATTTCCATTATTTTATTTTTATGAGGATTATGTTCTTTTGCAGTATGGAAAACATTTCCTTAGTTTTACTGAATAGTTTTATTTTTTAAATGCTCCGCGCACCATCTATTATCTTTTACTACCAATCTGAATTATGCCAACTATTCTTTTCTTGTCAATCAATCTTAATGTTGCAACTATGAATGCCAGTAGCATTGCCCATTCCCTTCTAAATTTAAACCAAAAATGCAAACTTCTATTGAGTAAAGAGGATTTCATGGCATTTGTGGTCTGTTTGGCATGCAAGAATGGCACCTTGTATAGTAGAGGATGAGGCATGATGTTTGAGTTGTCTTGAGCAGGAGAACAAGAATTCGTGATCAGCAGGATCGATCCTGTTTAGAGAGTTTAATTAACTCTATAAAAATAAAAAAGAAAATTTATTAAAAAAGTTAAATCTAATCAACTAAAAGTCAATCTATCTCATTAAAAAAAAATTAAACCCAGTATGCTAGAAATTAAACTGAAGTTATTTTAAAACAAGAAATAATTGAAGTATTTTATATTGTACGATAGAAGTCTAATGGTCAAATAGAGTTAAATTTTAAGGTTACCAACATAGAATAAAAATCTTGTTAAGTGGAGATACAAAGTCAGTGATAGCCAATGTGAACTTGACATCTAATCATGATTGAGAAGAATAAATGTTTTCATATTGATACAGTGAATCAATAATAAGGGTAAAACCCATACCTTAATTGTGTGCCATTTGATGACATTGATTTTTCTATGTTAAAAACATTTGATGAGGAAGGTTCCTATTGCCCTCTCATTTAAATTTTTAATGAAATGAAATAAATAATAATTTGTACATTTCCATTAGTAGAAGGTATAAACTTATATATGTTGTTATGAATCAAGATGAACATCTATTATTGTGCTATCAAATGAAACATTATATTATTTTTATACTATGCCAAACTTATTCTAAATAAAGTAAAATTATTTTTTAACATATTCTATAGATTTTTATCATATCCTTTGATTCATAGTTGATACAATCCACGATTCAATAATTCACCAATTCAAGATATGGATCTTGGTTTGACAACTTTGCCTGCATTTACCAGGTGTAACTAAACTAGTATGTCTTCTCACTTAAGATAAAACCTAAAGTCTGATTCAGTTAAAAAATCATTCCTCATCTAACTTGATCACAATCTTAAAAATTAAACAGGCTTATCTCGAATATTATTACCCTTAAAATTAACACCTAAAGACAATCAATCACTCTGATGATTTCATTAGTTTATCCCAAATGTTATCATTGTCTTTTAATAGATCACAAATATTTTCAATTTATGATATTTGTGTTTTTTGTGATTTTTTTTTTTTTTTTTTTTTTTTTGCAATAAATTTTGTCATAGATTGTGAAGGGCATATGCTGATGAATTTTATCTTGAACCAAGACATATTGTAATTTTGGACATTCATTACGCAGGTAGTTGAACTAGAAAACTAATAATAAGGATAGCTCTTAGAAACTCAAAGATATAAAAGGTGACATAGTATGTGACGACACATTAACACCAATGAACACTTCAAAGCAACTTAATCTTTTTTGACCGACTAAAAAAATAAAAAGGGAATCGCATCCCTCGCCTACTTGTCAAATTCAGCAAAATTTTAAACAATTTTGAACTAGAGAAGAAAAGTAAAATTCAGGCATCAAACATCCCTCCACCCCCCTCTCCCTCTTTTAACCGTGGTTACAGAACTAATATGCAAACATAATAAGTGCAACTCAATATGTAATTTTCTTCAGAAACCTACAGAGAGTGCAGATGAGTGCAAAAAAGATCAGTCAGAAGTAGAACAGAGACAGTTAAGGAGCCTTCTGGAAACTTCCCAAATACAGGTGATAGTAAGTATAAATCATTTCCTCTATCTAACAAATATTTTTTGATACATATAATTCCAAAATATGATGCTTAACAGCTAGAGTAAGTCTCATTTAACCAGAAAAGACAAGGGAAGAAACTGATACTTGCATCAGTAGTTGAATGACCTGTGAATAAATTTCTTGCTCACTTAGAAAAATCAAACTGTAACATGACAAGCACATGAAATTCATGTAATGCCAGAAACTAATCTGATATAGTGGAGCACAAACATCATATTGAGCATTTCGCTTATACAAATGAAAAAACATATGCAGCTATGTGTAAAATTTTACCTTTTTATCATGTCCAGCACTAGCAAGCAATTTCCCATCTGAAGAAAAGTTGCAACAAACTACTTTGTTGTTCCCGGCTTGAATAGAACTAACGTCATTAAAACTAAAACCTAAAACCGATAGAGAACATGCAAACAGTTTATTTACTGGAAATCTGGATCAGATGAATGAAACATTGAAACCAGTACCATTTAACGATTCCACATTGTTCTCAGCAGTACTTTTCAATGCAGCAAAAATGTCCTGTCCATCTCCATCATCATTTGACAGAAAAGATTCGACATTATCATCCAGTGAACCAACATCGCCAAAGTGCTCTAGGTCATCCTACAGGCAGAGAAATCACATGATTTTACAAACTTACCAAATTGCATCTTCCGTTGTCACTGACAATAACAATGGAAAATATGTTTATATGAATATACCAGATGACTTGAAGAAGCAAGCCTCCCTGATTTATCTGTTCCATACATCATCAAACTTTTTGATATAGTACTTGCATTTTGGAGGTTACCAGACATTGAAACACCATCGCCAGGCGTATGGATGGATGGAGTTGAGGGAGGTGAGTTAGCAGAAGGTGCAGCAGTGTTTCCTGTGCCAGAGCTGTTTGCTGGTCCAGAAGAAGTTTTCCGCTTCCGTGCATTCTTGGAGTTAATTGAGAATATCAAATCAACCAGTTTAATTTTTTTAAAAAAAGTGCAAATGCTCAGTGAGAGATTATAAATGCAGATATGGTGCGGGGATAAGAAACTTCATCAGTTACCATTGCAATAGAAAAATGTAAATAAAGGAAGAAATGAATAATGTCCTGTACCTGCTGTATCTGTTGTTGCTGCACAAGTTCCTGAGTTTGTTGATTAGATGACTGCTGCATCTGGGATGCCTTCAATACATACACAATCATAACAGAAAATGCTACTTTAGTATTCATATGATAGCCAACACCAAGAACATAAAGTTAAAAAAAAATTGATTGATACGAACTAAAAACTCTCAGATGAAGAAGAAATGGATATTGACATACAAGAAAACAAAAAACAAGTTAAGAGTATAAGAGCTTTATAGGGTGGTTAATGGATTTAATTATGTTAAATTGATAGGGAAGAACTAGGCCTTCTTTGGTTACAAAAATTTTCAGAAAATTTTTCCAAATTTGAAATTTGAAAAACAAACAAGATAAATATTTAAACCTGACTTTTTTTTTTTGACATATTTTTATTTATTAGAGGTGAAAGATGTTATAAACAAAGGTTTAAAATTTCGACCCGTGTCGAGGTTTCGGTCCCAGACCGGAATGATATGGTTTCAGTATCGTATCGTGTCGTGCTGATACGGTTTCGGTATTTTTTATTTATATATAGGAATTATTAGATAAATATATTTATGGTATATATAAAAATAAATTATATATTGATTTTATATAAGTTCTCAATTATTGAACAACTTAATATTGTTAGAAAAAATAATTAAATATAATTTTTTTAAAGAAAATTAATCTATCAATAACTCAAATTATCAATAATTTAAATTGAAATTAATCTATCTATAATAAGTATATAAATTAATACTAACATACTACTTTATATATAATAATTATATAAATTAACTATCTATTTATTTAATTAATTTAAATAATATATATTTAAATAGTAAAAATATATCAAAATATTAATTAAATCAAATTATAAAATTATTAAAAAAGATTACCAGAATATCAATCTATTTTTAAAAAAAATAGAATTTTTAAAGAATTTTTTAGATTAAATTTAAAATAATACAAAATTAAAAAAATAATAAATATAAATCAGAATTATTATAATTTTAAAAAAATTAATAAAATATTAAAATATTAAAATATAAATTTTTAGAATATTAATTAATAAAACTTGTTAAATTTATTTTAATTTTAAATGTATTTTTTATATAATTTATTGAAATAATTTAATTAGGTGATATAAAAGTTTGTTTAAAATATCACCGATATCTAGGGAATTGTTTAAATTAATTAAACAAAAGAAATGAAAACCCTAAATTCGCGATCTCTCGATCGCGATCACGGAGGAGGGCTTCCGGCGGCGTCGCAGGACGCTTCCGGCGCCGCGGTACTTCCAGCGCCGCCGGAGGCGTCCGACGCCGCGTCGCGAGATGCATCGACGCCTTCGGCGGTGAAGGCTTCACGGGACACTTCCCGCGACTCCGGGGCCACTAGAGGCGTCCCGTGACTCCAATGGCGCCGCCTGCGATGCCTTGAGATGGTGACACCTCTGGTGCCAGTTTTGCCATCCCGGCGGAACGGTAAAAACGGTCCGTGCCAAGTGGCACGGAACGGCACTTCATTCCTTAGTTATAAATAATTTTTTTTGTTCCAATTTTTTATTATTTCATTTTCTGAATATTGTAAACTAAATGAAAAAATCACTACCTGTTTTAATTATTTGTCGACATAAAATTACAAGTAGACCCTAATAGCTATACATGTTATAAAATCAGACCCTCAATAGCAGGAGAACAATTCTTTTTCCATATAATTTCACATCATCTTAATTAATATAATTGATTAGTAAACTCAACAATTATGCATTGCATTCATCATTACCAAAACTGCACTCTATCATCATTTACTGCATGTTTTGAACCACTGCTTTTATTATTTTCTTTTAAAATCGTTTCCACATTAGCTTTGCTTGGAGAAAGCAACACAACTGTTGGAAAAGATTTGGCTTCGTGATATAGGCAGTACAAGATTGTTTTCTTAAATCATGGATATGTACATATATTCATCCCTTCTCTTGGAGTCTTGAGGTTTTTACATAATCTAACATGCTTAGAAAAGCTGAAGATTGTACTTGAGATCGAAAACTTAAGAAGACTAAACCAGGGAAAACAACATTTAAGTAGTGCAAAGTTTGTCCCGAGAAATTTAGGTAATCCACAAAAGGTAACAAATTATAATCCTACTAATGTTATTGTCTTTAGTCTCTATTTGATTTTTTTAATCCACTTTTTTTTACATATATATAAATGGTGCTAAAGCACTTATTATTATATTATAATATCATGGTATTTTATATATAAAATTATTCATATGCTATTTATTATTTTATTATCATATTATATATGTAGATTGTACTTGGATTTGTAAAAAAATTATTGGATACTTGTTATGCATATGAAATCTGACTAATAGTACACAGATTAGTCATATTATACATGTATATGCTATAGATTAATGAATATTGGTTATTAATTAATAAGAATATAAGAAGATATAAGTTTTCTTACTAGTATTTACTATTAAATTACTTTATAGCAATACAGGCAGTTAATTGTAAGTACTTTTTTAGTAGTTGCAAATTTAACTAATTTGACAATATAATATCTCAAGATTAATTAAATAGTTGTTATTAATTATTAGTAAATAACATTTTAAAAATTAGTGAAATAAAAGTGTTTACTAATTTTTTTTTACAATGAATATAATTCACTAACAAACTTAACTTTGCACTGGTTGGAATTAAATTACAATATAGTTCCTTAACATTTCTCCTTAAGTCGAATCAAACATATGTAGAAACTTAATCACCGATATACTTAACTTACCGAATCCCCTAATTGATCTTTAGAGCTACAAACTGCCTCTAACTTCATTGGGTTGTACCTTATGAAGTAGCGACCAATCATTGTGTTTTATCCTCTGGTCCAACACTAGAATAGATATTATGTGCATGGCAAATTGACTGTTCCAGCTTCATGACATCTTTAAAAGCAAGTCTTGGAAGGACACAGATTACCTCCCAGAAGGACATAGAAGCCCGATATAGAACTTCTGTTTATGGAATAACTTATTAAATTAGCATCAATGTCCACATAATTTGAAAGTGAACTCAATCCAGATGAGGACCTTTCCTTCAAGCAATTTTTTTCAAGAATAGCAAATGAGCATAACATGAACTCACAATATTGATTCATTCTGCTTACTGAAAATCATATGCTTGGTGTTGTAAATATATGGTAATTCAATTTTGCAACTAGTATTTTTTTACTTTATTGAATTAGTTAGTAGCACTCCCACCACAACGTCCTGTTTACATTAGTTTAGAGTTAAAATCTATGAGGGTATCAACTATTGAGTGCTTAGCACCCAAGATAGCAGGCTCCTCTAGTAAATCATGCATATTTTTTTTGGAAGATTTCTCTAATCGGATTACCTCAAAATATATTTGGTCACATTTATCCCTGTTCCACAGTTTTAATAAAGTGCCTCAAGCCCTGACCCTTTTAGATTCATC
Source organism: Kaempferia elegans (assembly GCA_037974815.1). NCBI lineage: Eukaryota > Viridiplantae > Streptophyta > Magnoliopsida > Zingiberales > Zingiberaceae > Kaempferia > Kaempferia elegans. Next base: position 10,248 of record JBBPFQ010114470.1, on the reverse strand, counting down.
ACCTAGTTACAGTAAGCAAGCCTAACTTCATGAAGCACTACCAACCATGTGAACCACCATCTCTCCACAAGCCACCTACATGACATCATAACCCTTTTCCGTGCAGATATCTTCACACCTCCCATGCTCAGTCACTTCACTAGCTTGAGCACTTGAGTCCACAAGGGAAGTTGCCCATCCTCATCTTTAGTGCATCCTACAAGGTGCAACTCTACAAGTGACAGTAATGACCACTAGCTCGCACAGCTAGACATCACCACAATCCTATCCAACATTGTGAGATCTATTTGCACAAGCGACAAAAAACTTATGGCATTAAGCACTCACATGGTTGTTGGCTTCAGCCATTAGTACCCAACTTGCTATTGTAGCAATTCTTCATTATGTTCAAAAATCCAGTTGCCATGCACATTGCACTAGCCAAATTTAAAACCTAGCATCATCTTCCTCTTCTTCATCATAGTGACCAATGCATCCTCAGTAAAGAGGCCACCACATTTGGCTGCTCATAGCCCTTCTCATCTGGGATCAGCAACCATGGGAAACCTACATCATACTCTTAAAGGGTGGTCATTTATTTTAAGAAACCTAGAGATATCCGAATCCACCTTTTATTACTACAACATCAACCCAGTCACCTTCTCTAACTTTTAGATCTAGGCTTACATCCATTCACATCTTAGCTGGACAAGATCCAATAATACATCCAGCCAAATCCGGAGTAAACACTTCCTCTTCAACGTGAGAACAACAGTGTAGCTTGCTCCCACTCGCCTTTTCAAGGTCACATTGCGAAAGGGGAGTCTATGTTCCTTTCCTTCCTTCTTAAGACATGTTTTATTTGTAGTGACAACCTGAACAATAAAAAAGGTGTTTTCATTTGTGATGAACCAAGCGGATGTTCTCAATTTGTTGGGTTGAGTTATTAATCAAGTTACTATCTTTCCTCCAGGACTTTCAATTGTTTTCCTTTTCCATATACTGTGTGTTGCAAAATGTGCCACATTGGGAAGAATTTATTCCTGAGATCGCTTTCTCCTTCAATATGCATATCTATAATATGCCTCCAAGATCGCACAAAGAAGCAAGTTGCAAGCTCAAGCTCCGGAGCAACCCGAGAGGAGAGACCAAGTGGCATTGTCCAACGAGAAGGAATCACCAAATGATGGCCTCAGGTCTAATGCAGATCCGCATAGGGAATCCTCTAGGTGTTGGGTTCTGCAATAACAATGAGAACCACCCACAGGATCTATACTAATTGAGGAGTCAATGTAAGGTCATAGAGTTGTTAGTGAGGTCATGCTGGGCAATAACGATGTCGTAAATGGATTACAAAAGGCTCCACAGGGTTGGCGTTGTGGTCTACCAGGAAGATTAGAAGATAGGGTGAAGGATTTAAGGTTATTGTGGTCATAGGGAGAAGAGGAAAATACACAGCAGATCACAAGAGAAGATTGTAGTGAAAGCAATAAAACTTGTGAACTAATACTGAATAATGCATTAGGAACCTAGATCTAATAGCAACTGAGTTCAAGCGAGAAAGTGATAAATTTTGTGTCGAGGCAATTCTAATGGAGTTGTGTGCCTCAGTTGGTGTCTAGCAAGGGGAAATGATTTGAAAACCAAAGTTTTATTAAATTCAAAGATGATAATATTGGGGATCAGAATATCTTCTAAAGGCCCCAGAACCAAAATGATCTTGGAAATACACCAAAACGACTAGGAAAAAAGTAATTTATTACCAAAAGAACTTAATTAAACTTGGAGGTAAATATACTATCCTCTACATAAATTATTCCCTAAATTACTAATACAAATTTACCTACTTTCTCGAGTAACTCAAAATAAAATGTGCCTATATAATATTCAAAACTTCCTAATTAAAAACCACCTCATTAATTTGCATTATAAAGGCCTCAAAACTTCAGAATAAATCACCAAATTTGTGAGCTAGAATGAGAAAAATAACTGTCTTCCTCATCAAGACAGACCAATGTCATGCTGCTATTTCTGCAGTCAGTGTAGCTTCTTATGCATCGTGAGAAGCAAAGAACAATTACTGGTATACTCAGATGCAAAAAGTAGAAATTTCAAAGATATGCAGGAAAATATGCAATTCCTTTTATATCTGATTTAGTAATTATTTCAAGATATTTCATGTTCAACTATTTCCTGCGAAGAAGCATCTTTAGGGGAGGGGATGTAAGTGATTCGTTCCCTCCATGAAACAATATGAGAATGAAAATGATGCATATTAGTATGAATTGAGAAATGCATAAAGAAATGTGCCAGATATGAATCTAAATTGTGGTTGATAGACCTCATATGTTAACTTTTCCAAAATTACTCAGTAAAGTAAATTGTTACTAGAGAGATGACCTTCAAGAAAGCTTGATCTTGTGTGACCTTTGGCGAACTTGACTGACTAGGAGAACCTATTGACGCATCATTGCCATTCATTTGACCATCTTTTCCACTGAGTACACTCCTTGGCAATGATCGAAGCCTGCGAGGATCCATGCCACAGTTAGATGAGTCAATATTGCTTTGTGGTTGAGCCTGTGCCAAAATCTGCTGTTGGTTGGGGGATAGAAGCTGAAACTGGCTTTGATTTGGCAGAAAGGGCTTGTTTACTTGAGGACCAAAATTTTGACGTAATTGATCGATTCCCTGTTAATTAGCATACAATATAAGAAAACAAACAAACAAACAAACAAAGATCATTCCCTGGCGAAGAAGAAGAATAGTCATACTGTCAAAGGCCAGCCTTTCAGGGGAAGACCACTAACACCTTGAGTCATTCCTGCATAAAGGGGCAAAGTGAAAGTAGGACAAGATGTACACTAGACGTTCATAACTGAAATTTATTTTAAAACCAGAAAAGACCCCTACTTGCAAGTAACTTCTTTTCAATGAACTCCTTATTAATCTAGCATTTTCTACTATTGAAGTAACAGACAGAATCACAGACACATTATTTAACCAACCCCTAATATACAAAAACTAAATAAAGAAGTGTAAAACAGATTGATAGTAGCAACTAGATCAGAACCTCTCTGCAAGTAGAGGATAGTTTAGTCAATTGATGAAAGAATAGGATACCATCCTTTCCAAAATCCAACACCTTGACGATTCTGGTGGACATAACTTTCAATCTTGCATTGATTTTAATACCAACTCTTTGGCTAAGAATGGAGTAAGAACATTAGCCAGTATTTTGATGCATATGACAATCCCCAAAAAAATCAAGAACAACTGTACCTTGCATAAATTACAGTCGGAACAAAAATAGATTCACTGTTCAAGCAGTATTTATTGAACAAAAGAGTGAGGCATCATCCCCAAAACATTCAATTCAATACCACTCTTGTGGAGCAGTTGATATCTCAATGCTTAACCAGCCCAACCTTTAGTGTATTGATGTTATTGTTTACAGACAGTATCTAAATTATGATTTGATAATTTTGGTAATCTCAGAACATGTTGGAATCACGAGATGAGGATGATCAGTAGTGAGGGAATACGGTTTATGCCTACAAATACAATCTCTAATTTCCTCTTACTAATTCTTAGCAAGTTCATATACAATTGGCAGTGGAAATAAACATTAACACAAACAAAGCATATACCACACACAAACACGACAGGTTTATGTATTCAGCAGCCCTCAAGGCTTCTTTTCCACAATACATGATCCTAGGGCAGATCACTCTTGAATCCCCTCTATGTTTTCTCCTTGGCAGCACCAGAGGATGAGAAATCTCCTCTCAAAACATATAAAAGAGGTTTTTAGACAAGGAAAATAGGATCTTACAATAAAGGATTCAATAGATGTGACTTATTAATCATAGGTCTGATTAGCAGCTCTTTAAAAATTTTTATAGCCTTTTCCTTGAATTCAAATGTTGAAGTTGTTATGTTGTGCTAGCACCGATCAATTGACTGCTTCACTATAGTCATCATCTAATCCTGGCATTGCGTCTACCATTAATGGGCATCAGTCGACTAGTCATGGGCATCAGTCGACTATTCCATGATTAGTCAACTGCTCAATTGACTGGCTCCCAAATATAAACATTTTGTTCATTTGCTCCTTAATTTGAGTTGACTACCTAGTAGACTCAAGTACCATCAACCAGTTGGTTTCCACATCAATCGATTGATCAAGCCACAAACTCCGAACACACTTTAGGGTATTGGATTTCTAACTATTTTCGTAAGATGACTCCATCACCAGATTGGAATTGGATCCAACTGACTGGATTCACGACTACAAAATCATAATGATCAAACCTCGGTTAAGTTGAAAACCACCCTCTTCTAAGTACATGTGCTCTCAACTCTCAGCTTGCCATACATCTTTGTCACATGGTCCTCTCCTGTTGAGTTTCTCTTCCCTCCAATGCACCTGAGCCCTTGGCTCGCTCCTCACCATCCTTCACGTTCCGCTTACATAGTCTCCTTCCATGGCATAGCTGCATTCCAATATTTCTAGTCCTTCAGTCCCTCAGATCTCTCATAGCATTCTTTTTCGATCTCCATGGACCTCTAGTCATCAAGCAACCAAGACCTTGGTCGCACCAAATCGTCTTCATATGTGTATCCACTAGGCACTACGTAACTCAAAACACATATCAAACAAAACCACAAATCCTAACTTAAATTCTTTGTCCAAACATCAAAACCTAAAGTCAAACCTGGATTATACAAACATTAGTGTCCTAAATTGATGTTGACTAGTTGGAAATGTTATAGTGAATATAGCTTTTAAAGTACATGACAACTATTTGGCTAGCCTATGAAATGGGACATTTTACCAAAAAAAAAAAAAAAGACAGCCCGGTTATCTTTAGCCAAGTTGCAACCTCAGCATCATTCATGAATAAGTCAATGACTCATCCAAGCACTAGGTCAATGTGTTACTAGTTGTAGAGATGGATCTACTAGTCAAACAATACAAGAAATGTAAAAGTAGACTTTAAATACTAAAAGCGGTAAAAGAACAAAAGATCAAAAAGAGTGAACAGAGTCAACCTTATAAGCTCATAAGCTTCAAACTAAGTCAATGCATGTATTTTTGCATTCTGTAACGCAAGCATAGGATTTCCATAAAATCTACTAATTAGGTCCAATTTTATAAGTGTAATTATTAATAATTGAAAATCACCTACATGTGTCTAAGCAAATCATGTTCTCTAATTTGAAGTAGAAAAATTGTAGAAGTAGAAATATCTAAATTGAAGAAAGTCGGGTTCCAAAATTATATTACACAGAAAATGGTATTATCACACATTGAATCATAAAATGGACATACCATTCTCTAATTATTTCCTTTTAAGGGAAATGGAAGGGGTAAACTCCAATAAATCAGATGCAACAGTATGAACCTTACCAACTGATCTAGTTAGCAGATTTGCTTTATATATATAGACACACACAAAAAATGAGGGAAGACTCCGGGAGAGAATTAGGTAATGTGAAACTAGGACAGATATACACATTCAGCGAGAAAGAAAAATACCAAAGAAAACTTAATTAGCAATAATAAAATTTATTTAAATATCGATAATGATATAGTAGGGGATAGAGTCCAATGGTATAGAAGAATCCATATAACCGACCCCACCTAGTGGGATAAGGCATGGTTGTTGTTGTAATATAAATAAAAGAACCCAGAGGCAATACCTCATAAGATCTTATTCTCAAAGAATTAACAACTCATGATACTCATCAAATCTGCTTCAGATAGCTTCTTCCCTATTTATTTTTGTGTTTTGCTTTTCCAGTGGCAATTGAAGCGTTCATTGCTTCAAAAGTTGCTTGGTAATTTACCACATCGTAGAAACTCAATCCTAATCTTTTTTATTTTTACAGGTTTCTTGTTTCAACTCATGATAGGGCTTAAAATTAACTAACATTCAATAAATCTTAAATAGTAATATTTTCCAATGACAAGCTTCGTCTATTGTAATGTAAGTGAATGTTTGATAATAACAGTATTATAATTTTAGCTATCAAAATAAAATAGCACCAAGATCACAAAGTCAGTCAAGGACTAATTTCGACAATTTGCCAAGGTAGGACAATACACACACACCCATTTATATGAAGTACAATGGAAATCGGTATGACTTCCAAGCCTATACAAGGCATTAAAAGAAGAGAACAAAGGCAAGTCCCTATAGATCAATGAGGACCTGAGATCAAGGTTTGGTTGAATAAATTATAATGTAATAATTCCAAGGACTCTTCTCAAATCAAAATTTGTGACAGAAAATATCACCTTTAGGAAAAAGTTGGTGCTAGTCATTAAAAATTTGTCAAGTTTTTGCACATTTATCCATATACAACTTTTTATTCATCAAAGGCAACGGTTAAAAATATCTTTTCATTAAATTGCGAAGAAGTCACTAACCAGAGCCACATAGTCCAGATTTTGCTTGCATTATACCATGGCCATACAACGAGGGATCCATATTCAAAGATCTTTGGGTCGCACCCATGATACCTTTAATGTCCTGCAGTAATTAAACAAACCAGATAGAAGACTCAAGAGAATAAAATATCACAGATTAAATTATGCAAGGGATTCATGGTGCAAAATTCTACAGATGTCTGTTGATTTTGTCCTTGAACATGCTGTGTTGCTGCAGATCCAGTGACAGGGTTACTTTGGATAAATTGTCTACACCCACATATTAGAAAGAACAATTACATTACGAAAAAAAAAAAATCCTAACTGAAGGTTGGTTCTAATTTTTGTTTATTTAATTAAAAAACTAAATAATAAATAAATACCCAGGATGATTGGTTGCAGACTTGAGAAGTACAACTCTATTAGCATCAAGAAGTTGTGGGGATATTTCACCATCCATGGTTTGTGGCTGCTTCATTCGCTCTTCATACAGTTTAGCAGCCAATAAACTAGCAGTTGGTGGCCCTGAAATACCATTTGTGTTTGTAGAGCTTATTGTCCCATTGAGAGCCGGATGGTTAACACCTCTTTGTTGCAGTTGAGCCTGTTGCTGTATGAGTTGCAACTGCTGCATCTGCAATTGCCTTTGATGTTCTTCCTTTGCTTTTGTCCGTTGTGTCTGTAAGTAGAAACAAGCTTTATTAAAGAGTTTAATTATTTTGGACAAGGATATGGTCTAGTGCATTGTGGATTTGTATCCAAGACTTATGTTGAAACCTAAAAATTGAGGCGTACAATTTCCACCAAAATAATTACCTCTATATATGCCGCAGCAACTTGAGAATGTTTTTCATTTGTTCTTGCTATGAAGATATCCCAAAACACAGACCACCACTCAAACAAAAAACCACCAGGAGCATCAATTGCTGCAAGTAAAGCAAAGGTTCATGAATGCCCAGGAAGAAGAATGAATCCTCCAAGCAATTCAGATATGATTGGAGAAGTACAACTTAAGAATCTATTTATAAGAATTCTGACATCATGCAGATATCATTTACATAAAAATATATATTTTTTTACATAAGGTACTTTATATTTTGTATTATCTTAAATAACAGAGAAAAAATATTGATAACTCTTTTTATAATAATTTCAAATTTTAAGATTTGATATTTGCATATGGCCTATATATATGTTATTGTGTCATTTGTATGCCCGGTAAGGTAATTGCTTCCAACAATCCAAGGTCAAGATTACAAATCAACGTTAGATTTGGACTACTTCAACAAAGGCATTAACAAGTAGAATGAAGAAATGATTAATGGTCATTTGAAATTGTACCAACACTTGTAGAATTAAGGCCCATTGCAAATGAACTAGCAATCATATGTTATTTGCATGAGAAAGCTTGCAATAAACTGTTCATTCAAGTGCTATTTGTAGCTTTCTATTTGGAAATAATCAAACAGCCCAAAATTGCATGATGGGTTGCTGAACTTGTCAAGGTGCTCATAGAAGAAACCTCCTTGCTATTAGAAACATAAAATCATAGCTTTATTAAAAAAAACAAATTAATGAAAAGACTATTTAATTCATTTTTAACATTTGTTGAATTTATAAGGGTGCGTTTGGTTATCCCTGTTTTCATTTTTATTTTTTGAAAAATACGTATTTTCTAAAAAATGTATATTTTCTAAAAAATAAAAAATGACTTTTAGACATTCTCTATTTTAAAATGTTATCACTTTTAAAAAAAAAACAGAGGTGGAAAATACAAATCAAACACTATTTTCTAGAAAACGTGCATTTTTCAGAAAATGAAAATAGAAAGCATGCACACAAAACGCTCCATAAGATTTTCCCAAAAGTATCGCATTCCTATTCTGTGCAATAACTAGTAATCGAGATGGCGGATAATGGTGGATACTTAAATCAATCAACATAATGATCTAATTTGTGATATACGGTAACAAAATATTGTCCAATTCTTACAGTATTTGTGTATTAACATGAGCATTTTATCCCAGCTACAATGTTGGATAAAACTGTATTATCCTAGCAATGTGATGTGAAAATGTCATACAAAAATGTTCGAAATTACAAGTTAGATAGATAGCCAAACCCGCAAGACCCATGAGTGGGCAAATACAAGAAGATTCAGTAAATAAGTAGTATCACATCAGAAAAACTATTGCAGAGACGTGGCATCACAAACAAATAACATCTCCTGTTTGGTATTCATAAGAAAGTAAACAAAAACCTAATTCATAACAGGTGAAAAAGAGAAAAATACTCACCCACGGGATCAGTCGCCACTTTCCCTTCTTCCTTGAAAGCTTTTGCAGTAGCTTGCAAATTTCTTTTCAATAGATAATCATGAATATAAACATCAAGCCTAACAGAACATCAAATGGGGCAAAATTAGGGGAAAATAGCTTCAATCAAATAATAGCCGAAATGAGAAGACCAAAGCGAGGATATAACAATAAGAAGAAAAATAACAGGAAAAAAAATACTCACATCTTATCAGCCTCCCAATTACTCTGCGCCATACCTTCCCCTACAGGATACGATATGAGGATAAATATCGACTTCCTGTTTCCTTCAAGCTTCACCACCAAATAGTCAAACATACATTAGTTTATCCAACCCATGAGCCGGAAAAAAACAGAAAGGGAACCATGGATTCAACATTTAGATCGAGATCACGTCCCGCATTACAAGAAAATAAAATATTCCAGTTTGACAAAAGAAACGAACTCGAGTCGACTACTTCCGCATACAAAACTCACAATTTCACTCTGAGAAACTATGCCAATTGCGAGGGATCCAACCACCGGAGCGGCATCAGAACAGTCATCATGATCGATTCTGAACCTCGATGGAAAGGAATACGAAGGAATTAAGATCGGGAAACGATGTGGGGAGGAGGAGGAGATCGATGCGTCAAATGGGACGATTAGGTTGCCCAATCGGGGGAGGGGCCGAAATCGCCAAGGGACTGAACTTTGGAGGGTGGAGAAGGAGATAAAAAAACCGCTGCTGTTTTTCGAGCATTTCCGGCTCGGATCCGGGCCATGAGTATAAGCATGAGCGATTGCGTCCGAATCAAATAAGGCTGTAATTTGGAAGCGGAATCCTCATATTAGGTTCCATGCGGGGACTGGACTTAGCAGATCGACACCGGTAAACAGAAACTAGTGGGTAAAAAACCATGTTTCGCATATGGCCTTTATGCGGATATTCAATTGGACATTTCGTCCGAGGCACGGGGCAATATACCGACAGTGAATACAAAGCATTGGTTTGTCACATGGAGCACATCTTAGCCGTTGGGTCAAACAGCGAAGCAGTACCAACCGTAGATAGAGACGGGGGCTCTGCGGTTACGTGTCCGCCCCAGCTAAATTGTATTTAAAATTTTAACTAAATTACGTGTCTTATCCTCAAAATCTACTATTTGATATCTTATTTTAGCACATTTAAATATCTAATACACCCAAACAAAATGTTAATTATAATTATTGTATTGTATTTAATAGGCGTAATTAGCAAACAAATCAAAGGATTTGTTCTAATCCGTTTTTTGGCAATTGTATTAACAAATTGAATAAATTATTTTTTTTATTTCTATTTCAAGTAAAAAAATGTAAAATGATAATCTAAAACATAATTTTTAATTTAACTTATCATTGGTCGTGTTAAAGTGAGTCTTAAAAATGGTATATTCTAAACCTAAATAGCTTGAACAAGTCTATCAAGCACAACATATCATCTCGCACGAGGTAATCATGCAAGCGTTTAAAGTCATTATACTATAACTCCATCTGAAA
>JBBPFQ010113382.1:0-17326 GCA_037974815.1 Kaempferia elegans | reverse complement strand
ATTAATATAATTATATTTATATTTATAATCATAATTTTATTTATATTATATATTATTATTATATAAAAAATATTATTATTAGCATATTAATAATATTATTATTATTATTAATATATTAATATAAATATTACATTAGTATATTAATAATAATATTATTATTATATTAATATTATTAATATGTTAATAATATTATTATTAATAATTTACTTTTAAAAAATTAATCAAATATCAATTTGTAAAAATATCTTGGGTTAAACTAGAGGTAATACAATAAATGTTAAATTAAATCATATACTAAAACTTTCAAACAAATAAATTTTAGTTGCATTATCTAGATTTGAATCAAACCGACATTAAATTATATTTTATTCTCATAATCTTGGTTATGTAATTAATTGGTAATCACATAACCAATCTTATATAAGATAGCTTGAACCAAAAGGACCCTAAGGGTTTTAAAAACTTCTCAGAGAAGCATGTAGGCGCCCTCATGCCTTTGCATTGAAGGTGCCTTATGTTACACAAAAGGTGCCCTGGAGGCTGCATGGGAGGCATCTTCAAGCAAATCTCATACACATTACACTTAAAACGTTTGTACTTACCAATTTATCTAGTGACCTATAAAAAAGAATTTATATAGGACCAAATAAATGGCCTCTAAAATTAATCGGATAAAATGAGTCGTAAGCATCCTAGCTAGACGGGCTGAACAAAAACAAGCAGCTACGAGATAGATGTTATAGACAAAATATTATCTCCAACAAAACAAATGTAGATGTCATTGCAAATAATGATCCAAACAAGGATTCAAGACACCAAATTACTGAAGCATCCAACGAAAACAAAAACGGGACGACTGAAATGTTGAGAAAACAGACTAGAAGAGGGAAGTGCCCTTGCCCTTCTTGTCTCCACCAATCTCAAAATGCTTGCATCTCTGAGACAAATCAAAATGATATTAGCTTCAGGTCGAAAAAATATTACAAAGAAAGTAGCATATGATCACAACTAACTTTTATAGGATGCTGTGAATAGTGCTTGCAGCTCTGACACTGAAGCTTCAAAACAATCTTCTTAGTTGTTTTTGCCTGGAATCCGTAAAGCCCAATCAATTACAAATCTTCTTACTACTTTTAGTAAATTCTACGACAATGGAGCATGTTGGAGAAGACTAAATCTAAAACAGACAATTTAGGAAGTCTAATGATATTGAAAACACAGCATTCATAAAAATGGGGGAAAAAGTTGGAAAGGAAGAAATAAATATTACTATCACATCAATGCAAACACAGCAGGTAGCAATTTTTGCATCAGTAAATATATCTTCCATTTAACACCGCCCCAAGCCCGGTTGAGAAAGGGCAAGGATTGCGTTGCCAGCCAGCATAGACTTTCAGACAAATATTCAATGAAAAAAATACATCTTCCATTTATACAACATAAAACAGGGAGGGGAATACCTTCTTGTGAAAAACAGGTTTTGTCTGTCCACCATAACCTGATTGTTTCCTGTCATAACGGCGCTTCCCTTGTGCAGAAAGTCTGTCTTTTCCTTTCTTGTACTGTGTAACCTTATGAAGTGTGTGCTTCTTGCAAGCTTTGTTCTTGCAATAAGTCTTCTTTGTCTTGGGAACGTTCACCTGCATAATAAAATCATAAGTACATATAAAAAATATATATATATATATCCTGATTTGGAAAGTCAACTAGCTACCTAGCATCCACTTTCTCCGTTTATAAAATTTTGACTATCTTCCCTCCCTGACTTGGAAGAGGAGTTGGATTTAGCAAGGAATCTGATTATATTGTTGCATTGATTTGGCATGAAGCTCCTTCAGAACAGATTTGGAAGGCGATATTGGAAATTATCATGTCCGAAAGTGAAACCTCCCTCCTCCCTACATGTTCTCACAGCTTTGTGATTCCTTATCACGAGATCTCTTATCCTGAGCCACCTTGCAAGACATATCAATAATCGATAGCCAATCACCATCCTCTCATATAAAGGACTGCTCAGCAAGCAATGGGAAGATCCAATTGTTGCCTTTGCGCATAGCTATAAGGGGGAGGGAGGGGTTCCACACCGAGTTTGGTGTTCTTCTCCTTGTGACAAACTACATTTGCTTCTCATATATAATTGGTGGCCAATCACCCTCCTCTCTCATATGGAATACTCGGCAAGCAATAGGAAGATCCAATTGTTGCCTTTGTGCATAGGTTAAGGAGAGGGAGGGGTGCCATACTGACAATTTTGGTGTTGTTCTTCTCCATGTGATAGACCTACAATTGCTTCTCTTTCCATGCCATTGTTTCTCCATTTAAGGAACATTTCCTAAACTATTGTTCAGTGATGAAAACAAGCATCATTTCACATAGAAGCTCCATGAGGCTAGGTGTATTAGACATCAAGCAATCATTTTGAATTGGGTTCTAGGTAGTGACTTGGTAAGTTGGGAGGGAATTTAAAAATGATAAGGTCATTTTTCAATAGAAAGCCCCTACAACTCTAATTCTTTATTTAAGGGACAGTTTATAGGGAGATAAATGATTTAGATATATTTTTATTGTCAACAAATCTCCTTTTTGAGGTAGGAAAACCTCCAGCTCATTATTAGTGTACGACCATCGAGCTAGAGGATCAACCAAAAGGATTAATCAACGGGAAGATTAACCAAATAGTGGTTTGCTTGTATTTGCACGTCCATAATCAATAAACAACTTCAACTCTAAGATGCACAACCCTTTGACCAGCACAAATAACGTGCAACCAATGGAATTGCCACATTAATGGAGTGTGTGATTCTGGCGATGGCAAAACAGTCTACTTGGGGCGTGAGCTTTGCATGAACAGATATAAGAAACTGTCTAAAGGCTTATAACATCCACACTCCCTATTTATTTGTGCATTATTGGTTGGCTGGCATTATGGCATACCGACGAGAAAATCACGATGATAAAATCAAGGGAAGAAATATGAATGTTGCAAACAGCCTGACCCTTGGCTCAGCTAGATGTTGTAAACCTAACATAACAAGAATGGAGCATCTTATGATAGAAGCAAAATTGAATCCATGCCTAACTTCAAAGCAGAATCTTTATTATTCTCTAAGCACAAATCTGAGTCACTAAGTAGCGAGTGCCAACACCACTTGAGCAGCTATTTTGAACAATTGCAGAAACACGTAGGTGAGCAAACATAATCTGATAACTCAGAAAACAATCTAAAATGACGGAAATAAGAAAAGACAAGATCAGACACGAACACTACAGCATCTTTCCCCAACAAAAAGAAATGGGATCTAGAAACTAAAAATTCAATTGTAGACCTTTTGTTTAACGAGAACAACAACGAAATCGAGAACGACCAGCGAGACAACGAGCGCAAAATTTCTCAAGCCCATTTACTGGTAAAAAAAAAAAAACCACAAAAAAGCACATTACCATGATTCCCTACCGCGCTACGCCTCCACAGCAACTTGGTAAGTGAGATCCGGAGCAGCGCTTAACTTATACGGGAGGACGACCAACGAAACTTAGGGTTTTTCAACTCTGATCGATCTGGGCTTAAGTTGGGCCTCGTTCTTAGGCTAAATTCAATTAGTAGCCCATGCAAAATTGAGTGACCCGCGATTAGACTAACCAAGTCGATTGAATTGATTGGGCCTATCATACTCATCAAGTCAGCTGGATATGCTAAATTAGTTTTACGGTGATTGGGCTGAATCGGAATTATCTAATAGATTGGTCTAATCAACTCAATCAATCTCGACTTTTGTTGATTGAATACTTAGTGTTTTCTCATGAAATTTTTTGGCAAATTACTCAAAATAAAAATGCTAAGTTTTGGAACTTATGATATTAATATACACTCTTGGGGAAGTGTACCAAATGTTCTAACAAAAAAAAAAGGAAAAGATCAAAGAAGGAAATAAAAGGCTAAAAATCAATAATAGGTTCTCCAATAGTTAAATTTCTCTCAATCGTCCATGGCAAGTTGAACAACTTAGCCGCGATGAACTTAAAAATCTTGTTCACATTGATGTTGTACGTCGTGCTCGAAAAAAACAATGTCGCCTTCATTGCTCTTGCACATGCTCTGGCCTGTGAAAAACAACACAAAAGACATTTCTCAAGTCAGTAACTAATATTCAAATGAACTAGAATAGTCAATCTATCATTTTGTCCTTTGTTTGAACTCTATATAAGATTGTGATGGTGAAAGATAGATTACTTGATTAACGATCGCCCATTGCATTTCGAGGGGAAGTTCAGCAAAATTGTCAAACTTAGTCCCTATCAGAATAGGAATTGCTGTCTATATATATATTAGAGAATGAACGATTTAAATCTCTAAGTATGAAAAGTAAATGGTACATGATGAATAATACCTTATTCCATTTTCTTGCTCGCTGATACCAACAAATCACACTGACAAAGGAAAAAAAAGAAAGACACACAAAAAATTATTTTCTTTAGCTTTTTTATGAATTATTAGAAATTTCAGCATGTTTACCGAGTTAATTGTTTTCTCAAGGACGCTTACTTGTTCAGTGTACAACGACTGGTAAGATCGAACATTATGAGAATTGCCACAGCATCCTTGCATGCGATTGGAACTTGATCCAGAGATTGCTCATCTCCTGCAAATACAGAGATTAGTTAGGATTTAATTACAGGTACTGAGAGGACAATTAGCTTTACTGCTAATTAGTTATTAATCACCTGCAACATCCCAAATCCTAAACGCGATTGTGGCTCCCTTGATCACAAAGATTTTATCCATCAGATTCAAACCTGTCATTTCCAGGCCCTTCTGTTCTTCCAAATCTCCCACGTACTTGATCTGATAACGTGTTAATACGACAATAAGATCTAATCAGAGTTTATTTCTATCGTGAATTGGGTGTTTCGAATACCATGAAGCTAGTTTTCCCAATTTGGCAGTCGCCGAGGAGGCTAATCTTCAGCGACAGCACATCCTCCGGCTCCGCCTCGACGGCGACGTTCACTGCGGCGGCTCCTTCATCTGACGGAGGGGCATCGGCGGTGGAGGTCGGAGCAGCGGGCTTGAGTTTCCTGTAGCGGCGGTTGTTGCCGTCGCCGCCGGAGCAGGAGAGGAGGTGGGTCCATACGACGTGGAACAGACTGCGGATGAGGCCGAACCATCGGGCTTCGACGTGGGTCAGAGTCTGGCTGAGACGAGTCATGGCGATGCTCCGGCGGCGGCGGCAGAAGCGGCGGTGGCCATGAAGAGGAGAAACAGGGGAGGGAGTAGCGGATGGTCATGGTGGCGGTGATGCTATATAATTGTGTTGTTCTTTCTTGTCGATTCGTGCGGTGGACTTTTGTGTTTTGGTGGGTACGTGGCAACGACCGGGTGGTAACTGGAGGGTGACGATGCGACAGTTGACTAAACGTATGAAACATTTAGTAGACTAACTTTGACCACGTTTGTTTAACCAGGGTTTTTTTTAATAATATTAATATAGGTATCAATCGTTACGGTCCGATTAACTGTGAAGGTGACTATCTAGATATATAAATACTTTCTATCGAATTATGGTAAATCTGAAAGAAGGATCGTGACGGATAAGCTCATAAATAATTCGAACTTCTTAAATATAATACATCTTAGGTGTGATTTAAATTTTTATTGTTTAGGGGTCAGTTCCATTACTTATCATTGTACTGTAGTTCATGCCAAATGTTTCTCATAGTTAATCTTCAAAGGACTAGTTAAGAGTGGCTTCCTGTAAAATGGTTAAAAATGCATGGCATGGTTTAGATTTGGTCGTCTATGTTTTGTAGTATTTAATTGCTGAGATTATTGCACAAGAAGAAGAGGATTCTTGTAAACTTTTGTCAACAACCTGTTGAAGGATTCTTCTTGCAGCCAAATACAAAAATTTTATGTAGAATTAGCGTTTTATGATATTAAAAAAAAATCCAACAAAAGGAACCGACATAATATTTTTTAAAAAAAGGTGGTTCAGAGGGTCCTTTTTGTAAAACTTCATCTGGAAATTGTAAAAAAAGAAAAGAAAAAAAAACGCTATTTTTTGGAATAAAAAAAAAACAGTGAACCAAAAGGTAAAATAATATGATATAGGAATAAAATTGTTGAAGTAACAAGTCCACACAATTCTAATATCATGGAAGAGCAAAAGAGTCATCGAGCATGATCTACAGACAAGAAATTATGAGTGAATTTATTATGAATTATGTTTTGTACAGATTACTACTAGAGTAGCACTCTATAACGCTAATTAACAGAGGAATCTTTAGCAATTTTCACAATCTGTCGAAAACATTAATTCCGACTAGATCTGAATTTTGACTTTTGATTGTGGACTAAGATTTCAACCTTATCTTTGTCACATTCATAACACTGAAAGATGCTTTTCTACGAACAACGTAGAGTAAAGGCTTACAAGACACTTCACATTTTGAACAGTAAACTAACACAAAGAACAATCATTGTGCCACTTGTTCCCTCTGAAAAAAAAAAGTCACTTCGAAATTTAGCAAACTCTCTCGCTGTTAAAGTAGGTTGGAAGATGCCTATCCCCATCCTGCAGCTGTGAGTTTTCCATAAGAGAAGCCTGCAGCAGCTTTATTATAATAAAGCAAGAATAATTATACCCTTTACACGTATGATTTATAAAACCTTATCAAGTTAACTAGGTAAATTACGAAAAAGTTTCCTTAGCTTCCAATTCTTCATGTGTAGGTCATGCCTGCCTTCTCTACTAACTTTTTTTCTTTCTTTGAAGTTTGTGGAAGCTGAAATCAACTGCAATATTGAAGTAAACGGTGTTAAGAATCCAAGCAAAGCATCCTAAAAAAGAGGAGTTGTTTATGTTTCATTCCAAGTGGCACCAAAATGATGTAGGCATCTCTGCAAAGAGAGCATGACGATGCTCGCAAATTGCTGACCACCTAAATGTATTATAATGGAGGAAAGTGAGATGTTGCTTTCTGTACCAACTGCAAATTGCAGTCAATTTATATTTTGTAGTGAATGGGACTTCTTGCCTGCAATCTATTTTTGCCAGTTCGGTAACGGATAATATTTAACAATCTGAGCAGTAAATGACATGCTTTAATTATGTGATGTGTAGCTAAACTCGAACGGCACTTCAGATGAAACAACAGTATCTACATTAAAAAACTGATCAGATAAGCATAATTTGGTTTATAAAGTATGTGTCCTACTGAATAAAGAAACTTCAGATAAAGTAAAGGGCTTCTCGCCATCGAGAGGGGCGGCCGCAAAGACAATGATGCTGCTGTCCAAAGTGCAATGAGATGATTAATTGTGACTGCCGTCCCATGCTTCTGAGAATTTGTTTTTGTGGCAGGGTCAAAATTGACCAATTAACAATTATGACTTACTAACAAGAGCATTACTTTCATTTATCAAGCTGGATAGGTTCAAATCAACCTTGAATATCGGACCATTAGAATTAGATAAAAACCCAAATAAATAGCTGCGTTGACAAATTCAAAACTATATATTCATGGCTAAACATGATGGTAAAAGATGATATGCTTGCCCCTAGTGTTTTTGTCGATTCGATCCAGGCTAACACGGATGAGTTAAATCACGGGAGACTATTAGCTATTAGGATAATGACTAGCGCATGGAGAAAGATTTTTTATTCAACTTCGTCGAGTTTCAAATCCACATTTCACAGTGAAAGCACCACGTACACTAGCCATTAGCTCGACTCGTGGGATCTTATTCATGGCCAAACATATCCTTGCCATAAGGAGAGAGATCGAATGCATAGTCCAGAGAGAGTGAAGCCGCCGCGGATGCCGCCAATCCGGACGCCGAGAAGAAAGAAAAGGGCAAATTCATACTCTGTTACGGTAACTATAAGTAATAATTGTAACTCTCCGGTACATTGCAAGCGATTTGTACATAAAAAAAAGGGTCGTATTTAGACATTGCCAATGACAACTGATCCTACCCTACCCGGATCCAATAACCCTACTCGCTTCATTTCAAACGGACAACTTTCCCGCCCATAAACTCGCTCATTGATTTGGAAATTGGAATTATCTTCTACTTCATTACTGGCAATTTACGGCCGCAGCCGCTCCAATCTGAAGCCAAAGCAAAATGGATCGCCGGCGGCGGCCGGATCGCGATCCTATCTCCCCTCCCCCTCATCTGGTTTCAACCCCATCCCATTTCCTCCGCGATTGCTCCAACTACAAGACCCCGAAGTCCCTCCACCTGAACCCTAACCCTCGTCCCCCATGCACCCCTCTCCCTGTCTTCTACACCGCCTCCAAAACTACCCCTTATTCCTTCGCATCTGTCTCCAGCCGACGCCGCGAGACGCCTGGCGCCGCCACCGCCCGTCGCCGCGTTAAGACCCTCGAGCTCGAGCAGTCCCGTTCTTCGCGTAAGAACCAGGATCGGCGCGAGAGAGCTCTCAAGTCGTTCTCGAGTTCGATCTCGGCTTGGCTCAATTTTCTTTTCAGAAGTCCAAGTTCCTGCGGCTGCCAAGTTCCTTTATGGTCCCGGGACAGGCAGGATGGCGGGGTTTCTAATGGGAAGCGCGAGAGTTTCGATGGACACGATGTTCGAGGGGCAGGTGGCAGGTGGAGGAGTCCGAAGCGCCAGAGGGATTGCTCCTGGCGAGGGACATCCGGTGATGATGTTGAGCGGAAGGCATCAGTTATAGTATCATCGCTAAAATCATCGTTGAAGGAAGTGTGTAGTCTGGAAGACTTGATGGAGAGAATGGAGCTCTATATGAGCCAGAAAAGTTGCAAGGAGGTTCTCATTATGATGAGTCAAGTTTGCAAGGTTAGCAGCAACTGAAACCTTTCAGCTTACTCATTGAACCCCTTGTTGCATTTACATTTTATTGTTTATTGAACTTTGTGTAAGGCTCAATTTATCCTCTCATATTGTTGTGGCTTCCCGATTAGTTTCTCAAAGACCAACAGATTCTTTGCTTGATGAATAATCATCAGCTGCAATCCTTGTCCTTGGTACTGTGCCTTGGCTGGAACGTTATGGAAGCAATTGTAATGGTTACTTAATTTAATCTTGATGTAATCATTGTATGTAAAGTTTGCAGCTTTGTCAATATATCATACGTACTTCTTTGCGGACTAAAACATCATCAGTGTGTTTCTTTTGAAGTTTGCTGGTGATTCTTATATGCTAAGGAAACTGTTATTGCTAAAGATAGATTTCTCATTTCTCATTTCATATTTCAAATTTCAGAG
The DNA here is from genome assembly GCA_037974815.1 of Kaempferia elegans. Lineage (NCBI taxonomy): Eukaryota > Viridiplantae > Streptophyta > Magnoliopsida > Zingiberales > Zingiberaceae > Kaempferia > Kaempferia elegans. The sequence goes on along the minus strand of JBBPFQ010113382.1, from coordinate 8,074 downwards.
CATAGATGAAGGAAGACTGAAAATGAAAGCAAGCTGCCCACTTGTAACTGATCTCAGGTTGAAGGAAAATGCAATTAGAACCTTAATGAGCTATAATCCAACGTGGCTCCGTGTTGGATTGCATATAATATTTGGTGGTGATTCTTTTCTTTCTAATGAAGAAGGAAAATCAGATCAAGAGTTTCTGTTTCTCAAGATGGTAATAGAAACACAATTCTTTTCTCATGTCGAACTTGCAAGATCTTTTGCATATAACAAGTTGGTTGAGGGCCTGTATAAGCCAGGTTATCATGAAGCTTTGGGAAGTGTGATCTTGAAGAGATTTTTGTTGCTTGTTGTTTCACTTGACAAAGCTAAGTCTGAGTGCACTCTTCCTACTAAATATGGGATTGATAGTATTGATGGTGGTTCTCCTCTGTTGTTTGTTCTTCATTCCCATTTAAAATCAAGTCAGCAAGTTATCAATGGTAGGTTTCTGTAATAGAAAGAGCAGATATCACTAATCATTATCATCTATTAATTTAATGTAGAGAGATGTTTATTCTTATTTATTCATTGCTCTGACTGCTCTTTTTCTTTTGACAATTTTCAGAGTTTCTATCAGAAATAATGCATGGGGAAGGTAATCTTCTAGCACATCTTCTCACTCTGGGTTACAAAGTGAATCACCAGCAGGTAATATGGTTTCTTGTTCATCCAATTTCACAGCCATCCTTTGAAAATGCTTTCAGCTACTTTTTGTTATGCAGTTTCATTTTTTGTTTACACTTCTCATCTGTGTGCTTTGTATGTTTAACATACATCTCTTTACTAACAGAATCCAATTTCAGAATATGAGTTTAATGTGAAAGATTTACCTGAAGAAATTCAGGATGGTGTACTGCTTTCTAGGGCTATTCAGCTCTTGCGAAATGATGCATCTATACTATCAGTAAGACTCTTCATATCAGTAACTCGTTAACAGTTTCCTGCTTCAAGTCTTCAACTAAAATTCCTTTGCGATTGACTTCAACAGAAATTAATGGTTCCTTCAAACACAAGTAAAAAGAAGTTGCAGAATTGTATTAATGTGGTGAAGTATCTAAAGCTGGCCGGTGTATCCATGTGCGATGCTGATGGAACACAAATTCTTGCTGAAGACATTGCAAATGGCGATAAAGAGTTAACACATTGTGTACTTTGGAATTTGTTTGTGAGCTTGCAGGTATTAAACAGCTCATGGTTTAGATTAGACTTTTTCTTCCTAGTACTTTCTCTTTTCACTTCTGCTTAACCACTGGGTTTGACCTTAATAAATTCTGATGTTGTCATCGCTTCTGTTTTATATTGTGCCAAATTGTTAACTCTGTTGAGGATTATTTTTTATTTTCTATTATTTGCTTAGTTGATTATTAATTGTAGATTTTCTCTGCCTTCTTATTTTGTCTTGTAGGTCCCTCTGTTAATTGACAAAGCTTCTTTGATCAGTGAGGTTATTAAATTGAAGAAACATCATAAGGTAGCAATATGCACTTGGTATTATGTTGAACTGTCTCAACATTTTCCACTCAACTAATTTGTTTGTTCATTCAGTCTGATTTCCAATTTGCATTATTACATGACTGTCAATATGGTAAGTTTGATATGAAAGAATACAACTCAAATTAATCTTCTGACAGTTTTATATATACCTTAAGTCAAAAAAATTTTTGCCTCATGTATCTTTTCCTTGATCATCTCTTTGCATCATCATATTAGGATGATTCAGACTACAGTTCGATGGCAATCATGGATTTGCTTTTTGAGTGGATCCAGGTACTTCGTTGTCTGTTTGATTTGTTATTTAGGAGCTAATTTCCATATATGCTTCTTTCTTCTAACTGTTAATACCATTTTTCATCACAAAAATATTCAATGCAATTTTGAAAAAAAAAATTGCAGCAAGTCTGTTAAACAATTGTTGCCATTAAGTTGTGGCAAGTAAAAAAGAGAAAAACATAGAGATAGAAATAGAAGTAATAGCACTTACTGGAGTCACTTCGGTTCTCAAGTGCAGATTTTCATGCTTTTTCACATGGATGATATTTTACTATGAACTTTTCTTGATTTCTCCAAAGCAACACAACTGCAGCAAAAAATGATAAAATTATATAACCTAAGATAGCCAAATTGCATGATAGAAATAAAATTCTTACCATACAAGGGATTTCATGTAAGATTTAAAATCCTTCATTGATTCAAAGCTAGAATCATATTACCATGCAAAATTTAATCTATAATTACTTGATTATCTAGCATTTTTCAACTTGATTTAGATTCCAGTAAAATTCAGAGTGTAACAAGCTCTTTTTGTACAATTTTTTGTTTGTTGAGGGATTCTTTACTAAGTGGTTGATAACTTTAGAACAAAAGCTTCAAGGAGTTTGTGGAGTGTTCAATAATTATAAAATATCATATCCAACTGTGAAAGTACTAGAACAGAGATTACTGTTAAAGTCTATCAAATGGCTGAGCCTAATATTGTGTATTTTTTTTGGTCTTTAACCAAGAAGTGTCCCACGCCACATTGGTGTAAAGATTATTGTGAATCAGACTAGGATCCTACTTTTAAAAGTTTTGTTTCCTCCTAAGGCTTTTTTTTTTTTTTCTAAAGATGCATTGGAATCTAGTTTAGGCACAAATTGGCTCTCAGCAGCAATCCTTTTTAGTGTGAAATTATTTTTGAAACTGATGAAATTCTTTCGCATGTTTTACTTTGATGCTCTCACCAATTTCCTCTACTTACTATAGGAGTCTATTATGCTTGATTGTCTAATCTACACTAGCATCTTTACAGATTGTTTGTGAAGGATATGGGATAGAAGTTTGTGGTTTATCTTCTCTTGTTGATGGGAAAGCTCTTTGTTGTTTGATCCACCATTACTCAAATGCTGATGATAATGGAGTTTTATCATCTAAGGTCAGGAAGAATATAATGCTCAATCATAACAAATCTTTAAAACGGCTCCCATCAAATTCCTTAGCGTTGTCTATCCAGGAAAATCAAGATGTGCATATCAAATTTTGTAACCGCTTTGAGATTGGTCGAACTGCAGGTCAAAACTTAGTTTTTGTTCAACGCATCACCACAATAATGGGGAATTTTCCTGAGGTAGCTTTCATTTTCTTTCTTTGTTTCTATATAATACTTTAATCTGCTTTTATATATTTAACAGGTGTTACAGCTAAGTGACTTATTGGATGATGAAACATCCTTTGATAAAAGGAGCATAATCATTCTTCTAGTGTTTCTTGCATCTCTATTTACTTCCAGGAAAGATTTGGTAAGATTTCATATTTGATAGTTCCACATCTGTCCTTGAAAAGGTTCAATCAGACTCAACTATGCATGACTAAATGATCTGTCTTTAGGATACAGGAAAAATGTACAACCTCATGAAATGGAATTGGAACATAGACAGTACACCTTGTGTAACTCCATTGGGTACACTTTTTGATAATGGTCTATCTACCAAATCAAAGCTTCGGAGAATCAACATTGCCAAAGTTTCATCTCCCTTGAAAAACAAATGTCTAGACAAATATGATAATGGAGGTTTGTGCTTTAGTTTTAGCCTCAGATTGTCAATACATCTCGTGTTCCTTTTTTTTCCTTTGAATGAAATTTATAGCTGGAGTGATCCATAGGCACATAGAAAACAACGATACTAATAAATTGACTAAAAGGGTTCATAACAATGCAAGAATTTGGAGAAGTATTCAAGATTGAGGAATTAGACAAATGCCTAGGTTTCTTCATACTGGATTCTCAAATTAATGATTTGATCATTTTCTTTAATAAATACTATGAGTTTAGCAAGGTGGAATCCCAAGAACGTTTTCAAAGGATTTCTAACAGTTCCCTTATATGTGATTTTGAGTAAATAATAAATATAATCTATAAATTAATTTATACCATCTAACTTCGATAGATGATGTGGCGATATTACACTTATGCCACGTGCTAAATGAGAGAGAAATACCCGCTCGGTAAATTGAGCTGCTCGGGATGCTTTGCCGCTCGGGCGCCTCTTGGGCAACCTCGCTCGGGAAAAGGGTCTAAGGCGATATTTAATGATATGTCCTACTCAAGCAGTAAAAGGCTAGTCGAATGGTCGCATAATTATATTAATGACAGTAAAGATGCCTTTTGATATTCCAGGAGTCAATAAGGAGCTCATTAAAGACCCTCTCATTAAATATCATTTACTTCAAACACCCTTATGAAGATAGTTATTAATGATGGAAAGTGAGAATTGAATTGTGTTGTATTAAATGTAGTCTATTAATTGTACAAGATTAAGAGAGGGAGGGTGTATAAAAGAAAAGGGAATGAAATAAAGAAGGGATCAAGAATTTTTCTCTTGAACGACCTTTTCCACCAGAACTCTCAGTGCTTTCATGAATCAGGATCAATAGATATGAGGGGCAGCTGTAAAGGTGTTAGATCAAAAAATTGTTTTCCTGTATGAGTGTATGGATGTGGCATAAACAAAACAAATGTGTCCATGTGATAGACCATTTTGTTAATAGACTATTTACATAATGTACAGCTGTTCATTTTACTTCTATGGTGCTATTTTGAGTATAATTTTAGTTATGGTCTTTATATTCTGGCTTATTCTTATCGTGTTCTCTATAAGTTACAAGCATGCTTCTTTACCGTTCTCGGAGCCAATATAACTCAAATCGTTTGCTGGTGCTTTATATCAATCTTGTAATTCAAAAATGGTCTAATAAAATTGTTAAATTTTCATTTAATGCGCTTTCATATTTTGTCTCAACAGAATGGGCTGCAAAAGTCATACAGGCTCATTTTAGAAGAATTATTGAGAGGAAGAAGTTTCTAAAGTTGAAAAAAGCAACATGTATTCTGCAATCTTCTATTCGTGCTTGGCAAACTGTGGTACCTGGCAGAAAAAATTCTGTTGTTCAAACTGGTTGCTGTGAGTCACTTTTGTTTCCTGGTAAAGAAATCTATAATATTTAATGTCTTAGAACGACAAAATCATATAATTCTAATTGGGAGTACATCAAGTTGTTTTCAGGACAGTACAATAAGCATAAGAAGCTCATTATCGAAAGACACAAGTTTGTCCACATAAAAAAATCAGTGCAACTAATACAATGTGCTGTAAGAGCTTGGATCATGCAGAGACATCAGAGAACCAAAGCTCCTTCAGGAATTACAACATTTTCCTCAAATGTAACTTGGTCTATGTTGCTGTAGTGAAAAATGTTTAAATTATGATAAAGCGGTGCTACGTATTATTATCCCATTCATTGTCTTGCTGCAGAGACAGGCTCTATCTGCAGAATTGGACATTCGTCAGTTGCAAACGATGGCTGCCATCAAGATACAAAATGCATGGAGAGGATTTAAGAGACAGGTCCTATCCGCAAGATTCGACATTCTTCAGCAGCAAACGATGGCTGCCAACAAGATACAAAATGCATGGAGAGGATTTAAGAGGCAGACCCTATCTGCAGAATTGGGCATTCTTCAGCAGCAAACGATGGCTGCTATCAAGATACAAAATGCATGGAGAGGATTTAAGAGTCCGACCCTATCTGTCGAATTGGACATTTTTCATCGGCAAATGATGGCTGCTACTAAGATACAGAATGCTTGGAGAGGATTTATTTTGTGGAGGCATCTTTTGGTTAAAAGATGTTCTACAATTAAAATTCAGAGCTATTGGCGTGCTAGGCACATAAGGATGAATTTCTGCAGAATGCGTAAATCTGTCATCAAAATACAAGCTTCTATCCGTTGTATGCTATGCATGAAGCAATTGAACTGCTGTAGGCTTGCAGCTACTGTAATCCAACAATTTGTCAGGGGACACCTTGCTCGAAATAAGCTTTTAGGTATATCTTTCTTTCAAGCTTTAATAACTAACTTCTGTTATTTTGCTAGTAAGGATTCTATTGCTTTGCTTCCTAATATATGGACAGAAAAACAATCTGTTACAATTAAAGTCTGCCTTATGCATATACATGTGTCTATGAGTAACATGACAACTGTTTATCTGTTAGATTTTAGAATGTTATTGGTCCATTGGTTATATTATCAGTATAGTAATTCTTTTTAAAGTATAGTTTGATTTGAATTTTATATAGTTTTCAGTAAAGTAACTCTTATGCAATACTCTTTGGCAATGTCCCATATGCACATACAATTCAAATTTATTGAAATTTTCTGCTAGGCATGAGGAGGATAATCACAACGGTCCTAATTGTCATAATAGAAGTTTTAACTTACATCTCCTATTTCCCTTTGATGTGGGGAATTTATTTTCACCCTTCCATATTCTCTCTCTATTTTCTTTAGCAATTTTTTGATGGAGAGCTAAGTTGACTACAATTCTTGAACTTATGGATCTATTGTATGTTGAAGAGCAGAATAGCTTAAAACTGTTTAGAATTGTGCTATGAACTTAAGCAGCCTAAAATTTTGACTTAACATTTGTGAACTAAGGCAGCACCGGATTGTGGCATAGTGTTTTCATACACTTCAAGTTTTTCTCATAGAATATTAATGTTTAAACTAGGTGATTTGGTTAAATAATAGTTTCTATACCCTATACTATACTTTTTTTTTGAATTTTTATTTCATATTCTCTGTAACAGTTCAGTTAATTTATGGTAAATGAAGCATGCAGAAATTAGTCTATGCAAGCAATATGGTGTACAAAGATTGAATAATTACATTTTAATCAATACAGGTTCTTCCTCTCTTCGATACAGAAGATCTTTTGGGCTACCCAATGGGCCCATCTCTGGTACAATAAAACATCGCGAATTGAAAATTGTTAAGTATGCCGTTTTAACGATACAGAGATGGTGGAAGCAAATTTTGCTTGAGAGAAGACAATTGAGGGCGATTATATTTGTTCAATCCTTCATTCGTTATTGGCATGCCAGGAAAGCTTCTAACGAACTGTGTCATAGCATTTTAATCATTCAGGTATCCCATTTATGTCATTTTTTAGCTTATATGTTTGCATTTTAGGCCTCCGTTTTTATAATGATCTTTGAACCACAGAGGTGGTGGAGAAATATTTTATTTCGTGAATCAAGGAGAAGATCAACAATCATTATTCAGGCTCATGTTCGTGGTTGGATTATTCGAAAGACTACTAGTCGAGTCAAATACTACATAGTCCTTATACAAGTAAACAAAATTTGTCTCCTTTCATATTTTTAAAGGCAAAAGTGAAGATGTATGCCCACCAAATTACTTATTTACATATCTATTCTTTATAATTTAATTTGAACATTATATTAGTTCAAAATTTTAAAAATTATGTTTGTTGTATTTTATATCAATAGGTATTTTAGCTTACACTTTAGTTAATAATAACTTGCTTGAAATTAATATTTGACAAGATCTATATTAATAAATATATCAAACTCTTAAAAATCAACTATATTTTTAGATTATAGTTATGATAACAAGTAATTAAATGTCGGTGCAAATTTATCAAGAAAGTTATAGTTTTTTGCTAGGAATCGTGTTGCAATTTTAAAAATTAAAATGATAATATGATTATGGAAATTATACAAGATGACTTTTTGGTTCATGAAAAATAAATGTATTTCTTTGAATTTATTTCTATGTATTATCACTTTAGCTAATTGATATATTGTACTGTCTCATGAGCTGTGAAACCTAAGACAGTTTTTGCGTAAACATCAAACTAAATTGTTGGATAATGTATTTATGTGCAAGAGAAATATCTACAATACAACTACTAGTATTTTTAGATTTTGTTTCAAACTGTACTTGATGCTTCTTCCCTCAGTTTCTTCCATATCACGTAGTGTTTGGTTTTGCAGTCATATTGGAAGGGTTATTTAGCAAGGAAACGTTTAAAGCAGCAAATATTTGAATTACGGTGCGAGTTAAATACTGGCAATGCAAATGTCAAAGGCTGTATGCAACCAATTAACAGACTTGTAGCAGCACTTCCGGAGCTGTTTGCTTGTAGAACTATTAGTAATCTGCGTCATATCTGTGCAATGCTGAGTAAGCTTGTTTTCATTATCACCG
>JBBPFQ010112287.1:0-17331 GCA_037974815.1 Kaempferia elegans | reverse complement strand
CGCATTATAATAAACATATTTGTTGAAATATGTAGTACAAGAAGTCCTAATGACATCTCATGCTTTCATTTTTGATTTTTTTTTTTCAGAAAATACAGTGGATATAGCTTTCTCAGATAGAAATCATGAAAACACTTCCTACAGAATGGATGCTATCTTCCGTACATTGAGGAATGGACGACAGGGACATCGTTTTAGTATGTGGTTGGATGATAGCCATCAACGTGGTGCATCTAGTGCCCCTGCAGTGCCTCAGGGGATTGAAGAAATGCTTGTTTCCCGACTAAGACCACCTACACTTGTCCAAAACCAAAGCATGCAGGTTAATAGTCCTCAAGAAAAACATGAACCCAGTCAGTTGCAAATTGCAGAGACTGAAGTTAGGGAAGAAAGAGCTGCAGGAGTTAATGAGAACAACGAGAACATCGTTATACCTTCACAAGCAATAGACGGTTCTCGAAATGCTGGTATTGTAACCTCCAGTGGTGATTCACTTCAAGACACCGGTGCATCTGGTGCAGGTGAGCAAGTGTCAGAGATGCAGTATGAACGAGCTGATGCTGTTGTGCGAGATGTTGAAGCAGTAAGTCAAGCAAGCAGTGGAAGTGGGGCAACTATAGGAGAAAGCCTTCGCAGTTTGGAAGTAGAAATTGGGAGTGTAGATGGACATGATGATGGAGATAGGCAAGGCCCTGTTGATAGACTTCCTTTGGGTGATTTGCAGTCGGTGAGTAGGCTGAGAAGGTCATCTGGAAATGCTATGCCAGTTAGTGTCCGTGATACATCTCTTGAAAGTGTGAGTGAGGTCCCACAGCAGAATGAGGAGCAGCAGGAGCCGCAACCAACAGTAAATGTTGATGCAGATACAATAGACCCTACATTTTTGGAGGCTCTTCCAGAGGAATTGCGAGCTGAAGTACTTTCCTCACGGCAGAATCAAGTGTCACAGGCTTCAAATGAACAACCTCAAGCTGATGGTGATATTGATCCTGAATTTCTTGCTGCACTTCCACCTGATATAAGGGACGAGGTTCTAGCACAACAACGGGCTCAAAGGAGACAAGAATCACAACAATTGGAAGGTCAACCAGTTGAGATGGATGCTGTTTCAATAATTGCTACACTTCCTTCAGATGTTCGAGAAGAGGTAAACTTTTCTGCTTAGCTTAAGCTCTTGTGTTAGATGCTGTTGCAGAAGCTAGATACTTTGGACAGACACAATGTGAATATATCAGAGTCAGATCTGTTTTTTTTTTTCCCCATTTATCGTGGTATCTATAAGCATCCTCCTTGAAATATCATTTTCCATGATGAATAATACACTTCATTTTAGGTGCTTCTGACCTCACCTGATACTCTTTTGGCGACACTGACACCTGCACTTGTTGCCGAAGCAAATATGTTACGTGAAAGATTCGCCCATCGACACCATACTGGAGCACTCATTGGCATGAGTTCCAGGAGTCGCCGGGGTGAGTCTTCTAGACATGGTGATGGTATTGGGTCTAGTCTGGACAGAAATGTTGAGGCTGCTGCACGTAGAACTGCGCTAGGCAAACTGATCGAAACTGATGGTGTTCCCCTTGTTGACATGAATGATCTTAAGGCAATGATTAGATTGTTGCGTATAGTTCAGGTAACTGCATATTTTTTCTATTTTGATGTTTAATGAAAAAAATACATGATTGTCAATTGACATTTGTGATGTTTGATTTACAGCCACTGTACAAAGGTCAACTACAGAGGCTTTTCTTGAATCTATGTACCCATCATGAGACAAGAACTTCTTTGGTGAAAATTTTGATGGAAATGCTAATGATTGATCTGAGGGGACCTATTAACAGTTCAGCTGAATCTTCTGAATCACCATTTAGGTTGTATGGGTGTCAGAGTTATATTGCATATTCTCGTCCTCAATTTCATGGCGGTAATGTCTTAACTTCAGCAGAATATTTGTTCAATCACATGAAGTATATTTGTTTGATGATTTGGTCATGAGTCCTTGAAAATTGAGTTTACAGTTTTTTCTTGGTCAACAGCTATTTATTGTTGTTTCCATCTGCTAAGCAAAGATATTATCATCATTTATTAATATTTTGCTTCAGGCTCACTATTTCTTTCTCAAATGTGCAGGAGTCCCCCCGCTATTATCACGTCGTATTCTGGAGACATTGACTTACTTGGCTAAGAACCATCCCAAAGTTTCAAAGCTGCTACTACATCTTGAATTGGCAATTTCGCCAGAAGCAACAGACAGGGGACGTGGGAAAGCTGTACTAATGGATGAAGATAAACCTGAATTTCGAATTGGAGCTTATGCGATTGTGTTGCTTCTGGGGCTCCTGAGGCAACCATTGTACACGAGGAGTGTTTCCCATTTGGAACAGGTACTGCTAGTAAACAAGAGTAGCCAATATCTAATTCCTATTTCAAGTTCTGGACTATTACTGAACCTTTTCTTTTCAGTTGTTAAACCTTATTGAGGTTGTTATTGACTCTGGCCTCTCCAACAAAGCTGAAATTTCACTTGAGCAGCAAACTATGCAAGACGCACCATTATCTGTCGACGCTGTCGTGTCTTCTGCTGATGAGGATGCTAAATTGATCAAAGCTGATGATTCTGGAAGGCCTTCTACTTGTTGTATGAACAATGAAAGAAATACACATGATATTTTACTGAGTATCCCGGAAGAAGAGCTTCGACTTCTATGCTCATTGCTTGCACGTGAAGGGTATGATTCTTTTCTTGTTCAGTTGCCTTCTCTGCATGATCTAGGCCTTGTACCTACTTCCATAATTGAAAATGAGATTGTTAGAACAACATTTGTCAAAGTTGCTTTTTCCTCATTAGTTATGGTTCGAGATAATTGTAAATGATAATAAAACCTTAACAAAATTTTCTCTTGTGTTAGAATCTCTAAGAGCCTGTTGTAGTAGCATTTTTTTTACACGAGCTTAATCTAGGGCTGTAAGTCATACTATTATATTTCCTCATCAGTCAAGCTGCACGCTAATCTGATCATGGATTCATCCTTAATTAGGTTATGTAACTTCCATGGTGAAAGACAATATAGTATTTGTTTCATTAATGAAATTAACCTACTCTGTGCTGCATGTTTCTTTCCTTTTCCTGCTACCTTTTACTCATTTGATTTTCCTATTTAGCATCTTTCAATTTTGTTTGGGAATGTTGTCATCTCACACACCTACTTGATTTATGCCATGTAAAATTAGGCAAAGTGACTGGATTACCTTGTCGAATTGAGCCTCACTGCTGCTCCAGTGTTTAGTTTTTTTACCAGGAAATATTTCTTTGGTGTTTCTTGAGTGATTTTTTTTTTCTTTTTTGCAGATTGTCAGATAATGCTTACAATCTCGTGGCTGAGGTGTTAAAAAAAATGGTGGCCAGTGCTCCTACATATTGCCATTTATTCACTACAGAGCTTGTCACTTCTGTTGGGAATTTACGTGTTTTTGCTATGAAAGAACTTAATTTATATGAGGATGCTGAAAAAGCTCTTCTGAGTTCGTCTTCTATCAATGGGACTGCAATCTTGAGAGTTCTTCAGGCATTGAGCTCCCTTGTTGCTGCATTGCATGAAAAAAAGAAACCTGATTCATTTGTCGAGAAAGACCAAACTGATGCCCTTTCTCATGTATGGGTTATAAATTCTACACTGGAACCTTTATGGCTAGAATTGAGCAACTGCATAAGCAAAATTGAGATGTCTTCAGAAACTCCGTCAGATTCAACATCTCTTTCGGGAAATTCAGCATCCGCTAGCACTGGTGCAGTGCCACCACTTCCACCTGGAGTGCAAAACATTTTGCCATATATAGAATCATTTTTTGTGACATGTGAAAAGCTACGTCCTGGGCAATATGAAACAGTTCCAGATCTTACTTCTGTGGCAACTGATATCGAGGATGCAAGTACCTCGGCTGGAGGACAGAAATCTTCTGGGTCTGCAAATACTGACGAAAAACAAGTTGTTTTTGTTAGGTTTTTAGAGAGGCATAGAAAGTTGTTAAATTCGTTCATCCGACAGAATCCTGGTTTACTTGAGAAGTCATTTTCTCTTATGCTTAAAATACCAAGATTCATTGAATTTGACAATAAACGTTCTCATTTTCGATCAAAGATAAAACATCAGCATGACCATCATCACAGCCCAGTTAGAATATCAGTGAGAAGAGCTTATATATTGGAGGATTCATATAATCAATTGCGAATGCGGTCACCACAAGATATAAAGGGAAAATTGACTGTGCATTTTCAAGGAGAAGAAGGCATTGATGCAGGTGGACTTACTAGGGAATGGTATCAGTTGCTCTCTCGTGTAATTTTTGATAAGGGCGCTCTACTTTTTACGACTGTTGGAAGTGATTCAACATTCCAGCCAAATCCCAATTCAGTATACCAGACAGAGCATCTTTCATATTTCAAGTTTGTTGGACGAGTGGTAAATTGTTTGTTTAACTAGTAGCTCTTCAAACTTTTTTATCTGAAATTTGCTAATTTGTTTCTATTTTCCAGGTTGGTAAAGCACTCTTTGATGGTCAGCTCCTTGATGTCCATTTCACAAGATCATTCTACAAGCACATTCTTGGAGTAAAGGTTACTTATCATGACATTGAGGCTGTTGATCCAGATTACTATAAGAACCTGAAGTGGATGCTTGAGGTACTTTAGAGTACATAACGTATTTTTGTTTTTCTTTTATTCTTGTTGTTTCATTTGTGTCCCCACCCCCTAAAATCTTTATTTACAATTTATGTTCATTGTCTTGTTGATGCAGAATGATATAAGCGACGTTTTGGACCTTACTTTTAGTATGGATGCTGATGAGGAAAAATTGATATTGTATGAAAAGGCAGAGGTGATGACTGTCTTTACTTTCTTCTGTCTAATAATGTGTTCCTGATAATAACTGTATTGAGTTTGTGAAGCATATATTTTGTATGATCTGTGTGTGCGCTCTTAACTATCCAGGAACTTGTTGCAGGAAAATATGGTTGCTATAGGTAGTTGCATTTTTTTTTATCTAGATATGTGCATGGTAAAATGTTAGATGGATTAAATCTTTATATCTACTGTTAACATAATGACCAAACATCCTGCCTATGAGTGGATTTTTATTGGGTTTATTATTTTTCTTATTTTTATTTACAGTTCTCTTCGTGCCATACCTATTGGCCTTTTATTTTATCTTCCATTCTTGCTACCAAATTTAGCAGTGGAAGCTCTAGAATAATAAGCTATGATGCTATGTCAAGCGTTTCTTTTTCTTGCTAATGCTCTGTCAATTGAGACATGTATTTAGTGTTTTAAATCCCCAAGTATGGTGCTTTTCTTAATCTTTGACCTGAAAATAATATGATATCAAATTTTTTTTTTTGATGTTATAGTCCTTTCAAATCATTCAATTAGTTATGCTTTGTTATTTCATATTTGTGTATCAAATTATTTCAGGTAATTATGCCTTGTTATTTCATATTTGTGTGTTGATATATTTCAGGTAACTGATTCTGAATTGATTCCTGGGGGAAGAAATATTCGTGTCACAGAAGAAAACAAACATGAATATGTTGATCGTGTGGCAGAACATTTGCTAACAACTGCAATTAGGCCTCAGATAAATGCATTTATGGAAGGATTTAACGAGTTGATCCCCAAGGATCTGATTTCTATTTTCAATGATAAAGAATTTGAGTTGTTGATAAGTGGACTTCCAGATATCGATTGTGAGTTGATATTTGATACATTTTTTTCCGATTTATCAGTCATCAATCTATCATGGTATTATATATCCATATGCTCGTTCTCTTATGCTTACTCTGTGTACCTCCTGCAGTGGATGACTTGAGAACCAATACTGAATATTCTGGCTACAGTAATGCATCCCCTGTTATTCAATGGTTTTGGGAAGTTGTTCAGGGCTTCAGTAAGGAGGACAAAGCTCGATTCCTGCAATTTGTTACTGGCACCTCGAAGGTAATTTTTTTAATTAGAATTATGGTTGGTAAGCTATGAAGCATTAAATGTCTTAGATGCAAATAAATAATAATTGGCGAATACATAGAGAAACCTCTATGTGTTGTGCTATCTAACTAGAAGGATTAGTATACACCATAGCATGTGGTGGCCTCTAGGCATGGTGGATTCCATCTTATAAGCCTCTATGTGTAACCTCCTGATGCACCAACAAAGTAATCACTTTTGAAGTGGGTAAAACAACAATTTGTTTTTTCTTGACATTAATTTGATTGATGGGCAAGAACATACTGTGCTCGGAAGGAGATCCATTTGTCTAGGTTATGAACTCTTATGCTTTTGGACCTGAAATGAATGAGATTATTGGATTCAGCCTTTTCAATATCGCCTTACAAATCATTTGGTAACTTATTAATGCATTTCTTGGAATTAAGCCTTCTATTTCTGAAATCCCCTATGAGAGCTTGTTATTATTATCTTCGCTGAATCTTCCTTTGCTATGTTTCACGCCTAAAAATAGTACCCATGTCCAAACAGACCTTACCTGCACACTTGGATGACAGCATACTGTTGTGTTTGTATTTTTTGGCATTTTGTTTGACTGTTCTTTCTTCATATTGGCACATGAATAGACAGTGGCTCTGCTTTTGTAATCAGCCAGCTATGATTAATATTCTCTTCTGTGTGTCAATGTGTAAACCTTAATTGTCTATCGTTATTTGTTATGCTATATACTTGAATTTGTAATACCATTGTTATTACTGTCTGAATCATGATTTCATCAGCTTATTACTCAATTGTGTGCATCCCCTAATTGCTTTAGCATTTATTATTATTATTTTGTTTGTTACTGTGAATTGTTTTTTTATTATTTCTTATATTTTTGTGCATGTCTCCACTGGTTGATGTTTTGTTCTCTTTACCAACGATTTTCCTTTACTGATAGGTGCCATTGGAAGGTTTTAGTGCTCTTCAAGGAATTTCAGGTTCTCAGCGGTTTCAGATTCACAAGGCATATGGAAGCCCCCATCATCTGCCTTCAGCTCATACATGGTATGTTGTTCCTCGAATTGTGGCATATATATTCTGAAAAGTTAAAATGAAGTAGATTGGTTTTTTTTCCTTCCAAAGGAGGCCTGCGTGGACCAAATGTAAGTCACACATTTATGTAGGAAAATCCTTGTAGAGAACCATTTACAAAAAGAGCTATATGTGTAATTTGTTGATAACAATTTTTATGGAATTTCCTTGTCCGTGTACTTTATCTAGGCCGACTTCATACACGTACGTAGTCAAGAATAGGAAGCTCACATCCCAAGTGACTGTATATAGTTAGTAAAACATTAGATTTTTATAATCGCTATGCTAGACTTGTAATTTGTTGCATTCTTTCGTCTGATCTTCTTTCTATTTTGTTTGTTCTATTAGTTGTGGTTATCATGCACCTTCACTTCCAGAAGCAATAAAATTTTGTGCCTGAGTTGCATTGAGACTTCCATCAAAGTCATTTCCTCATGCCGTCTTTTACTTTGTATTTGCTGCAGCTTTAACCAATTGGACTTGCCCGAATACACTTCAAAAGAGCAGTTGCAGGAGCGATTGTTTTTAGCTATCCATGAGGCCAATGAAGGGTTCGGCTTTGGTTGAGACACCGGAGCTGCTTGGAAGGGTTGTGCACTTTGTACAGATAGGTGTATCAAACAGGGATTACAGAGCCAACGTACCTTGCTAAGGATCCGAAGCATGGTTTTCTCAGTTGCACATCATCTTCAACAAATGGTAGGGTGGATCATAAGTTGACCGACTCCTTGGTTATTGAAACAATGATTCTACGGGGGAAGGATCACATATACTCTCAATCTCCAAATTCAGTTTGCTAGCCTGAAATCATAGGTAGGTTTCAGGAACCAAAAACAAAGCCAACTGCAATTCAAACCGTCTGGAGTGTGTTGTCTCCTTGGTCAACTTGCCTTTTTTTTTCGTTCTCAAATTGTTTTAGCACAGTTTATGGAACGCAAACACCGTACAGTTTCTTAATTCGATATTTGTGGCAGATTATGGATGGGCGACCTCGTTATTTTTGTCATGTAAAGGTTTAAATTACCTTGTTGCCCTGTGATCTAATAAGGTTAACGTTTCCTTAATGCTTCTCCGTCGCAGAATTTTATTAACACCCGTTATTACTATGTCCATTATTGTAATATCAGTTCGACATACATCTATTTGCAACTCAAACCCTGAGCTTGCAATGAACTATTTTTATCTAATGGAAGTGCATGATAACCTACATCAAACCCTTGAAGACAAATAATTGATGGTTTACCTCCAGAGAGAATATAATAAGTTTACAAGTGAAGATAATATCTCTGGCTAAAGCAAGTAAGATACATATGCCAATTTGCTCGATCGATGACTAGGATAGTCGCGAGCTTTGTTTTCACTGTAGGTAGTGATATAGCTGGATCGCCTGCCAAAACATTGTTTCCTGTTTGCTGATATACAAGTTTAGCTTGTTGCCATACGAGGAACTGCCATATTAGTGACCCTGTAGTGATTCGACCCTAGACTTTTATTGTCACAGGCCTGTGTTATCGTCACAGGTCCGTGCACTTACCAACTGAGTTAGCTTGTTGCCTTGCGAACATTGTTACCGTGGCTCATACCTTATTCATGAAAAAATACATCTTTTCTGGTTCACTTTCAAACTATTGGATCGGCTCAACTAATTGCATATGATATCTTTAGATGCCTATCAGATCGTCTAGTATCACCGAACGATCTGCTGTGTCAGTATGTGTTTCTATTCTGACTGATTTCAGTCAGTTTGTTTTTCTTACTGAATTTCACCTCACCCAACATTTTCACTTTAACAGGTCAAACGTAGAAGTCATTATACGTTGACCTTTACTCTTTTTCTTTCATCAGATACAGCGGCGCTCCTATGCTGAACTGAAGATTTTCCCAACAAAATGGAGAACAGTGTGTAACTATGAATGCTGGATTGATCTACTTTACCGACTCAAGATCGTCTTACTTCTTATTTATTTAATATGGATAAATCCAATTTATGTTTCAAAAACGGATAGTCATGGCATATTCAGATATTTCTCGATATTTCTATCTTCAAAATAACAAGAAATTATATTATTTTGTTCTGGATAAAAATTGTAGTAATTAACATCCTAGATATTTTTCATAACTCGTCTCTAAATTATATTTTAAAAAATAATTTACAGAATTAATTTATAATCGGCCGTAAAGAAGCATGAGAGGTTGTTTTGGATAAAGATACTATTTATCTATTACAATAATGGTGTAAAAGTACCTTAATACAGCTGCACAATGATGGTGAAGCTTTTTCCCTAATTAAGTATTTTTAAAATTTCTACTATTATTAACTAAGAGAATAAATCATGCTGTGGTAAAAGTTTAACCCGGGTTAGGGTTACAAGAATAGAATAAATAAGAGAGGTTAGGTTTTTTTATTTCTTTTTCTTTTTTGTATTTTTTCCTGGATTAAGTATTTTGGTATTTAGGAAATATTGTTTGACTAAAGGTGCTCAAACTTCCCCTTAATTAATTTTGAAGAATTTGGGAGGAAATTTTGGCGTCCGCTCGGATCTAGCAATTCCTCCATTTATTCGGATCTTCTCACAATTCGGTGATCTTTCCTTCCCTTAATATCTGATCTCATCTTCTGTTTGATCTACTATTTTATCTTCCCCCTCTTTTTTTTCTCTTTTTTTTCTCTTTTTTTTTTTTTTTTACTACCGTGTTTGCTCTGTAGTAGCGATCAGGACATCTAGGGTTTCTAGGTTTGAACCTGAATGGGAATTCGCGTCCACTGTGTGCTAATTCACGCTCGAGAAGCTCTGTTTTTCTTCAAATCTTCGTTGTTTAGTGTTTCAGTTGCTCATCTACTTCTTTCCTGAAAGCCTCGGGATCTTGGAGGAAAAATTAATTTTTTTTACCACAAAGACTCAGTCAAAGAAGTTTTGTTTGTCTGTTTGTTTCACTTCATTTAGCTTGTTTGTTTTAGCTTTGATGTGCTTAGCTGAAATGTGTTTGAGCTGTTCTCCTTTTATGCAGATCTAGTGTTCTATGGTTCAGTGCATGTGGTAATGCTTTGGAATTCCTAGTTCTTTGTTTTCTTTTTAATTGACGATGTTCGATCTTGTTGCAGGAGAAGATCGATTTTCGTGTTGGTGATAGTACAAGGACACCAAGAATTTCACATTGTTTTTTTTTCCTTCTTCTTTTTTACTTAATCATGATCATTGATTGAATAGGCGAAGAAATATTGTAGCATGGATTGTAACAGGGAGGAGGCCCTTAAGGCGAAGGAAATTGCAGAAAAGAAATTCAATGCCCATGATATCAAGGGTGCAAAGAAGTCAGCTTTGAAGGCTCAAAGTCTCCTTCCGTCGCTTGAAGGCATAAACCAAATGATTTCCACTCTGGACGTTTATCTTGCAGCTGAAAAGAAGATTAATGGGGCAAAGGATTGGTATGCAATTCTATCTGCGACTGCCTCAATGGACAAAGGGACACTGAAGAAACATTACAAGAATTTATCACTACAGCTCCACCCTGATAAAAACAAGTCCATAGGGGCTGAAGGTGCTTTCAAACTCATCTCAGAGGCTTGGAGTGTGTTGTCTGATAAGAGCGCGAAAATGGCGTTTGATCAAATGACAAACGATAATGGTTTTGTTAAGAAAGCTTCCCAACCGCGTGCTGATAGTGCTGTCCATAATACTGCAAATGGTTTTTACTCATTTTCCAACACCACAACATCTAGCAAAAGGGTTTGCAAGAGCAAAGCTGCTGCTCCATCTGCTGTCCCTCGAGCTCATTCTGTTAATCTGAACACATTTTGGACATCGTGCAGTCAGTGCAGGATGCAGTACGAATACCTTAGGATATACCTTAATCATAATCTTCTCTGTCCAAATTGTCACCAAGCCTTCATGGCCTTTGAGATAGGAATTCCTGGTAATGCAGCTGATTCATCTATTCATTGGCCAACCAAGCAGCACCGGCAAAATTCAAACCATAACTACACTGGTAAGAATGGATATCCTTCCGAGTCCAGTACCTCAATGTTTCACAGAACAGGAACTTTGGAATTCCAGCATGGTGCAAATTTTGAATCTGGTAATCATCAAAATTTTCAATGGAGCGCTTTCACAGGATCAACTGGGACAACCAGTACAACAGATTCTTCATTTCAAACTGCTTATGTAAACCACAAGAAATTTGAAAAAATGAGGAGAAAATATGAGAAGGCAGAAGCAGCCACTCGAAGGGAACAGCCTATTCAGACAGAAGTTCATGTCAACAGCTCAGCTGATGGTTCTGGAAATTATACTAATGGTCAAGAGCGGCCTGCTTTTAAGGTTGGCAGACCAAGAAAGAAGAGAAACAAGACCGACGAAGGTATCAAATATCATGGAAGAGGTGCGGCCGAAAATATATCCACTTGCATCGTCCAAGGGGACGGTAGTGTTGCAGTTGACCTTCCTAGATCTAAGATGGTTTCCAGACATAACTCTTTGAAGGCGGTCTCACAAGCTAATATGCGGGAGATATTGATCAACAAAGCTCAGATGACGATTTGTAGCAAGCTAAAAGAATGGAAGTTATCTAAAATAAAGAAGTTGAAAGGAAAAAAACAACTAGAGCGGAAAAGTGGTCGAGAAAGAGCCATAGTGGATGGAGACAAATGTGGACAAACACTTCCTTATGGTTCCAGTGTAAAGGAATCGACTAGCGACCATGATGTGAATTTAGGTGAGAAAGTCCCTCGACCTGTATCAATTGATGTACCTGATCCAGATTTCTATGATTTTGACAAGGATCGCTTGGAAAGGATTTTTGAAGGAGACCAGGTATGGGCTACATATGACAGTGAAGATGGTATGCCTAGACTGTATGCAATGGTTCAAAAAGTTTTGTCTCGTAGACCTTTCAGTATTCGCATGAGTTTCCTCACTTCTAAGTCCAACCATGAACTAGGACCGATTAACTGGGTAGCCTCTGGATATGCAAAGACATGTGGGGATTTCAGGGTTGGCCGATATCGCATCAGTGACACAGTCAATATATTCTCACATAGAGTTAGATGGGAGAAGGGTCCGAGAGGAATAATTAGAATTCTTCCATGTAAAGGCGATATCTGGGCCTTATACAGCAATTGGTCTCCAGATTGGAATGAGCTTACACCTGATGATGTGATATACAAATATGAAATGGCGGAAGTACTTGTTGATTATGAAGAAGAATCTGGTGTTACTGTCATGCCTTTGGTGAAAGTTGCTGGTTTCAAAGCAGTGTTCCATAGGCACATGGACCCAACGAAGGTTAAGAGGATCGCAAGAGAAGAAATGTTCTGTTTCTCACATCGGGTTCCTTCTTATCTGCTAACAGGCGAAGAAGCTCATAATGCTTTGAAGGGCTGCCTTGAATTGGACCCTGCAGCAACACCTGTTGAACTTCTTCAGGTTATTACTGAAGTAGTGGAAGATGTAAGTATGCAATTGAATGAACAACAAGTCAGCTAAGTGATCCTGAATCTGTACGACCAACCTTCAGAATCAAATATACTGCTCACCACGAAAAGGAAAAAAAAAATTGTCGATTCAAGCATAGTGGAATTTTCTAAAGATTGAAATCTTATTGATCTTTTAAGTTCCATCTCTTTTCTATGATGGCTTGGACTAGGATGTCAAGTTAGATGAGTTGCTCACATATCTTGTGATCTAATCATTATTATTTTTTTTAATCTCCATTTGTCACACTGATCGCATGTCTAAACAGTCTCGACTAATTGATTTCTACTGAAAGTCTTAGGATCCCTTCTCCATCTGTTTCCTTTTGTCTTCACATACTCAATTGTGTAGGATAAACACTGCTGTATTTGTTTTTGTACGCGCATCTACACAAACAAATCCAAATCCAACATAACTCCTTTCAATGATTGAAAACAATATACCTTAACCAACTCATTTGAATGAGAAAAGATTTGTTTATTTCTCCTATTCATTTGAATGGGAATGGATTGGATTAGATGAATCTCTTTTAAAAAAAATTGCTTTTTTATTTTCTATTCATTTGCATGACTGGGGTTGGATTTGATCGCCAACCCAACCAACTCAAGAAACTAGGGTTTCGAAATTGAAAATTGCAAGTGAGTATTATTTTAAAAACCAGTTAATGAAACCGTTTTTTTATTATTGATGTAGCTCGTACAGATCGAACTATTGTCGACCTGGAAAAGAAGTAGCAAGCAATCAATGCATTCTTCAAATATTGTCGACCTCGTCACAATCGATCAGGCCACAATGAAAAGTAGAAAATTGTAAGAGTGCTAGACGATCCTCTTATTCAGAAAAAAAAAAAAAATCGTTTAGACCACTGGAAGCTCGCCACAGTCACTGATCACAACCCTCTTCTTTGGCCGATCTCCGCGATCTGTCTCTTGAGACTCGATCAACTTCACCACGTCCATACCCTCAAGAACATGGCCAAAAACAACGTGCCTCTGGTCCAACCATGGCGTCTGCACAAAAAGGAGTTGCATCTTAATCACTGGCCATAATAAATGCACCATAAGGAAGAAAGGAGTCTGAAATCTAATTCAGGAAAATAGTTCTATAAATGAGATTAAAAAAATGTTGTCGATGCCTGTAACACATCAAGGGGAAAAAAAAAAGGCTCTAAAGAGTCTACTGATAAAATATATGCTGACTGATCTCATGATAACCTGGAGGCACTAATCTACTGATACAATAGATACTTAAGCGACTAAAGATGCTCACTGTTCCAAGCTAAGCATAAGGCACTGTTTTCCGATCTTGACAGGCAACATTGCAAAGGGCATAAAACAATGGACCAGGATAAAATTGACTACTTGACACAATGATCAAACTTATTAGCTTTCGTCAACATGGAATAAGCTGCGTTTCATGCTCTTCGTTTATGGAGTAAGACTGCCATACTAGAAGTTTTAGGTCCCAACCAGTAAATAAACAGATGCAGTTAGGTTAATTAACTGTGAAAACAAACACTGTCTGAGAAATGTAGAGTGACCATGTTTATGAGAAGATTGAAATGGTGACAATTGGTAAAGCTATAGACTATCATCCTCCAGTAGAAGAAAGGAAACACAGACCAGTAAGAGCTTCCCTCTTAGCTCGATTTCTGTTAGATTAGGAAAACTTGCCGTGTAGACCTCTACTTCAAGTAGCTCCATTCGCCCACAAAATGCTAATTGTATTATTAAAAATTCTATAATGAAAATTTCAAAAGTATTCCCAGTTGCAATTTCTAAGGGCATTCAATTAAAAGACATGATGCTATATGGTGGATCCACTTCTAGTTACAAAGGGACTTCATAAAATTAAATAGAATCGCCAGTCACAGGTTTTACAGTGCCCGTGCCCACCACCTTTCTCCACATTGGAAGCATCTTTCTGAAGGTATCTTCATGAGGTTCCAACTGGAGATGGTTTGTCGTTTATATTTGCAGATGAATATCAACTAACAATATCCAACCTCATACTTAATTTGAGATATCTTCAGTAGTTAGTTAAAAGAAAAGAAGATTTTTGCAAGTAAAATCAAATAATCTATAGTAAAGTTCAATTTAATTATCAAATTATCACAGACTACTGAACAAATCTTTTCTTCCTTGTCAGAGCATTGTACAAGTTATGGGCATGAGAGATAAGAAAAAAAAAAGAAAGTAATAATAACTAAAAATACTTTTTTACTTTTGCAACAAGATGAATGCCCTCATCGTTCATGGATTTAAAACTCAAAGCAAGCTTCCAAACAAAAGAACCAAACCCTAATATATTGTAATGGTGTTGAAGGCAGGAATAAGAAGAAAGATCAAAAGAAAGCAAGCTGTCCTCCATTCGATCATTAATGGACTCACAAACTCAAAGCAAGCTTCCAAACAGAAGAACCAAACGCCCAACTTATTGTAATGATATTGAATGCAGGAAACAGGTGGAAAGAGGAAAAGAAAACAAGTTTTGCCATCCACCAACATTTATTGTCTTCATATTTGAAAGCAAGCCTCCAAACAAAAGAAGCAAAGCCCATCCATAACTTTATCACAAGCTATGCAATCCAACCTTTCAAATTTTCCTTCGATAATAGGTACATGATAAAAGCCATTAAAGTTCTGTTCAAATTAACAGGAATAATATCAAGTAAACCAATCAGTGTGCGTCTACCAGATCCTTTTTAAAGTTTCTAGGAAATATAACACTATTCTAACTGAAATAGTTGACTCAATGTCAAGATGCATGGAAAATTGGAAAACACCAGACCAACTTTCAGGAATTAATTCAAGTGTAACTTTACCTTCACAGTGCAGATGAAGAATTGACTTCCATTAGTGTTAGGCCCTGCATTTGCCATACTAAGCACTCCGGGTCCCACATGAACCACTGGAAATTTCTCGGTAAATAAGCATCTCTTATCCAATATAGTACAGTTACAATAAATAGATGGCAATTTTGAACTTACACTTGAAGTTCTCATCTTTAAATGTGCGACCATAAATGCTCTTACCACCAGTTCCCTGAAATTCAACAATATTTACTGAAAAAGATTCTCCTTTGTGTACATCCACATAACAGCCAAGCAAATAATTCCAAAACATGGATTACAATCCAAGATGGACTCATTGGTGTTAACTTGAGACAGTCATAGATTTTGTTGGGTGCTTCCTATGTAAATCATACATCAAAGTACTATCCATAGAGGATTGAATGTCTCCAAGATTATAATGCTATTGCGCATTATACAGTTGAACATGTGGCAAAAGGCGATTCTTCTCAGCACCTTTGCTAATCCGTCCCTACGCCACCACGGAGGAGGTAAATCACGGGTGGCTACTAGCTATTAGTGCAAATGGTCAAGACATGGGGCAGTTGAACATGCTGATACAAAAGGTATACTTGATAAGATTTGATACTGTAAAAATTCAATGACACTAGAAACAATTTATTCCCTAACTGCAATTGATATAATATTTAACTTCCCTCTGAGTTTCAGTAGATAGATGCAATACAATAGTCATAGTATATCTGTAGATATATCTGCTACTAATGCACCATAGAAAATTTAAGTTCACTAATGTTAATACGTTCAGTTAAGTAATTTCTATGAGACTGAAGAATATGCCAAAGTGGGTATTATATTTTTAACCTATAAATTGTTTTTACTATTCTGGATATTCATTATATATCTTCGTATGAGTCTTGTATGCTTAGTATGAATTGTTGAAGTTCTTTCAATAACATGATATGGAGAAAGATTATTTGATAGTGCTAGACCTTTTTTGTTGGTTCACGAATGTGTCATTTCAAATTTTCAATCAGTTTGTGTCTATTTTCATTCTTTCGATTAAAAACGAAAAGAAAATTCAAGGGAAGCTGCAAATCATCATGGGCACCTACATTTCCCTTGTCAAAATCTCCTCCTTGAATCATGAAATCCTTGATTACACGATGAAATGAGGATCCCTTGTACCCAAAACCTTTCTCACCTGATCAAAGCACAAAAACGACAAGCAAATACTGTCAAACCAAGAAAGCGAAAATTAAAAGATTAAAAAATAAAATCAGACGACGAAGGCAACCTGTGCAAAGAGCACGAAAGTTTTCGGTCGTCTGCGGAACATCATCACCGAACAGCCCTATCACAATCTTCCCCACATCCTTCCCAACCGGGTTGCCAATGCTTATGTCAAAATACACTTTAGTGGTAACCTTAGATTGCAGCTCAGCCACCTTAAATCCCGTCAGAAAACACAATAGAACTACATTTCACTTCAAAATAAACGAGCAAAGACCGAATAGCAACCAAGAAATTAAAGAAATTAAGAATCAACAGAAGGAGAAGCCCTAATCAATCGAATCGTCGAACCTTCAGCTCCGCGCGAGGCGAAATGGTGCAGCGGGCAATTTTTGGGGAAACCGGCGAGAACCGGAGAGAGGAGGAAGACGAAATTTCCGGCCGCGTCCAGGATTTCAGGCCCGAGTAGGTGTTCGAAGGCCTCAGAAGAGGAGATCGGGAAGCGATGCTCGGAACGCCCGCAACTTTTGGGCGTACGCTCGCCTACACAAGAGAGAGAGAGAGATAAGTCGTTGCTACAGGACATTGAAGCAAAGGTAGAGAGAAAGGAGGAGCGTCAGTTACGATGGACGTCAAAGAAGCCGCCATTGATGAGGAACTCGGGAGGATGGCGAAGATGCCGTGGGTTTTGAGCTGCTCGAACAAGCGATTGAGATAAGACCGATGCAGAAGGAGCTCATAAA
>JBBPFQ010111208.1:0-17332 GCA_037974815.1 Kaempferia elegans | reverse complement strand
TCATTTCAAAAGAAATTCCACTTTAGAAGGCAAAACCTATGGATTAAATTATTCAAATTTTAAAATGAATTATAATTATGATTTTTTTTGGAAAGTACCAAAATAATAAAATAATTCATGTACTTCCAATGGTAGATTAACGAATAATTGCAACAATTTATTGTCTTCATGGCAAATAATAATAAAAAAATCAAATATTTATTTATATATTCATTTTATTTTAATAATCAAACAATAAGGATATTTGACAAAATCTTTAAACCCCCCTGCTCGCCGCTACTCAGGGAGAATAAAATGGTGTCGTCGCCATTCTCCATTTCACTCGCCGAGCCGCACTCTGCAACCTGAAACGGTTGTGTCAGCGATAGCAAGAAGCGCGACAGGTGGCGAAGTGGCGGAGATCGGAAATCCACCTGATTCTCTCCGCTCCTCTCTCCCCCTCCATCGTAGGTAACGAAACCCTCGCCCTCGCCCGCTTTCTCCCTTTGCCCCTTCCCCCAGCTTATCTTCTTCTGTGTCCTTTTCCAGGTTTTGATTTGAGCTTGAGTTTTGAGTTCAGAAAGCCGGATCAATGACCTCCGAGAAGGAATTGGTGGCCGGTCTTCGAGAAGTCGGGAAGCAGCTTGAGTCTCCTCCCACCGACGTCGACGATCTCCTCTCCCTCCTCGACGTAAGACCCACTTGAGACCCTCCCTTTTTATCCGTTCCAAATAAAGAGCTTGGTTGTGAATTTTCTCCACCGTTTTCATTCCAGATTGTTTTTTTTTTCTCTCTGTCGTTCTACGCACTTGTCAGATTTTTGTATCTAATATGCCTATAGTGCTTCTCTCTCTCTCTCTCTCTCTTTTTGGATGATAGTAACATTGCATTTGCATTTATATTCTATCTAATTATTAATTTCTATTTCATTCTATATTGAGTCGTTTTTAGCATAAGAGTTTTTTTTTTTTTTTGACATCTAAGGAAAATTTCATAGAACAATCCATTATTGGATTTGGATTTCTTGATGAAGACATGAGGTTAACTTCTATGTTTCTGTCATTCTGTAGGAAAATACAGAATCTGTGATGGGAAGTTTTTCACAGGTGATTTGGAGTTGTTTGAGATTTATATATCAGTGCGAAACTTTATCAACAATCTTGCTAGGATTTTACATTCTGATAGAATTAATTAAGACTTCAGAAGGTTAAGCTCTAAAAGTGAAATATGCTTGTCACGTTGTTGGTAATTATTTTATTTTATCTTGTGCCATTTTAGAGATGTGAAATATACCTAGACTATTGTCACTTAGTTGAAAATGGATTGTTGTGCCAGTTTAGAGATGATTGAGATCTAAATGTTAGTATGAAAATTGATTGTTAGGTTCATGGTACTTCTTTAAATCTTCCTACACTAAATTAATGCGAAAGTAATATTTCCTCCTGTGCCACTTATTACATCGATCACAAAACAGATGCTTTCTTACTTTTTAATACATCCCACTTCTGCACAATAAGTAAATCTGTTAATTTGTTGTGTATGCGTGTCAAACTAGGAATGCCATTTAGTGTTGTTTGCAAAGTGTGTGACACACTTGTGTTGATAGTATCTGATTTTTTTTTCCGAACATTCTTTATAGTACTATTTATCTTTGGCACATGGTCTTGCTTAGATATTGATTTCTGATTTCAGCAAACTGAGAGACTCTTAACAAGAGTCCATCAATCACCAAGTCAGTCAATTGTAGATGCACTTCGTCCTGCCATGAAGATGTTGGTCGACAAGAGGATTTTGAGTCATTCAGATGACAATGTGAAAGCGATAGTTGCTTCATGTACCAATGAGATTACAAGAATCACTGCCCCTGAAGCTCCATATAATGATGATTTAATGAAGGTCTGGATTTGCGGAGTCCAGTTATCTCATGAACATCTTTTGCTGTAGCATAAATTTAACTTCTTTTTTCTTAAAATAGTTATCTGTTATCTTTTATTTCTTCCATCATGTAGGAGGTGTTCCAGAACATTGTTGACACACTTGACAAATTGGATGACATATCAAGTGACTCATTCTTTAGGAGGGTTTCTATTCTTGACACCTTTGCCAAAGTTCGATCGTTTGTTGTGATGTTGGATCTTGAATGTGATGCTCTGGTTTTGAATATGTTCCGCATTTTCCTTAGAACAATTCGGTGAGGGTTTGTAGATTTATTTTAATAATATTATTTTCTTAGTTGTTTGCGATTTTAGTAAAGTGAGATATACCATCATATAATTGCTTCATTGATATTGTATCCTTCCATAATTGTTGAAGATTAATGTTGCATTTATCAATTTTTCTTTGGTATTTTTAACATGTTTTTATTCATGTATGACAATTAGTGGTGCTAATGAACCATTTATAGGTTGACTTTGTCTGTTGGATTAGGCTGTGTCAATGATCCACAATGGAATCAGGCTAAACCCAACCTTAGTCTGGGCATAATTGGTCTGGGTTGTACTTGGACTAGCTCATGAATTGAGCAATAAAAGAAAACTTAAATATTATAATAATAATTTGTCAATATTACTTAAACATATTTAAAATAATTTGATAAGATTTTAACTTTTATAAGTTTTTAGGGAGAAAAGTTAATATGTAAAATTAAATATATAAAGAGTAAAATATTGTTTAGGGGTTGTGATATGCCCACGAATTCCTGAACCAACCGCATGCCATGTTTGATACGACCCGATCTCGTTCTAGATCGAGCATGACTAGTGGGTCAGGAGAGTTATTGCCAAGAGGCTTGTGTCACAAATTGACTAATTTAGTGCTTGTTGGTTGTTCTGAGTCTCATTCAAATATATTCAAATTTTGCATCTCTCATCTTATTCTTCTCACTAGGTTTATACTTTATTGTGAGTCTTTCTAAACATTGAACCAGTGCCTCCTACTGCAACTAGGAGAGCCGTCACCTAAGTACCTTGTACTTTGCAAACTTGGGGACTTTAGTCGAGCCTAGAGAGCACACCATCGAAAGTATGTCGTGTATGTTATATGCTTTCTACTTCGTTTTAGTTAAAAATCTACATCACCTTCTCAAGAAGGAAAAACTAATCCTTAATTACTAGAGTTTCCATTTATAACTAAGAAAATTTACTTGTTTCCAAAATATATTTGCACTTTATGGTGGCTATATTTGCATATGCGATGCCACATTGAATGTGTGATTCAATAATTCTGCATTCCTAGTTTGAAATGATAGTCAATCCCGCTTCAGGTTGGCCAAGTTGGATAACAGCTGGTCCATTCATTCTCTAAAATTTGCACAACTCACAAAGCTTTATTGAGATATCAAGAGACTACGAAATACACCCATTGTCATAATTAACATCCATTGACAGAATTAACTTTGCCTAAGCGAACAAAATTAGACTAGAATCGGGCTGAAAAGGGAAAGGGGGAGAAGGTGCACTTAAGGTAAAGTGAAAATGGGGTAAAGCATGTGCTTGATGTTGCTTTTGGCGGAGGCAAGCAGCAAAGCTTTGGATTCTGGGTTTGTACTAAAATTTGATGCTTGTGGAGACTTGGTATGAGGTGAATGGTTGAGGCAAGTGGCATACCATGGAGGCAACGATAGAGCTTGCTAGCTGACACTAACATTGTGGGTTGGGTTGGTTTTCTCGAAGGTTCAATTCCTGAAGGTTCTTCACTTATGTTATTTTAACTGACTTGACCTACATCTATGAATAAGATGATATTGTTAAAACAAAAACATTATTTATTAATGAGTATATGTAATAATAGGTTCAATATGAAATGAAAGTATTAATAATCTGATATAATCTAGTTAATTATTGTATATGAATAACATGATATTTTTATTAATAGTTGTGTACTAACTATTCATCTGATAATATTAGCACTTCTTGTTTATTAGTAGTATATACTATTAACAATCCGGCTTTTTTTGATCATAATTGTAATATCTAAGAGTATGTTAGTTATATAGTAGTGATGCTTAAA
The DNA here is from genome assembly GCA_037974815.1 of Kaempferia elegans. NCBI lineage: Eukaryota > Viridiplantae > Streptophyta > Magnoliopsida > Zingiberales > Zingiberaceae > Kaempferia > Kaempferia elegans. Next base: position 13,345 of record JBBPFQ010111208.1, on the reverse strand, counting down.
TAATTTAATACAACATACTATAAACTATTTGTAATTTTAGTGTAACTAAAAAATTCATTATTATTTTCCATCATGGTTTCAAGAAGCGGCTTCTTGGGTTGCATATGCAACCATGAAGATGGATTTAGAAGGGAATTAATCACATAGCACATTGGGCCTATGGTCTCTTTAGGAAGCAAGGTGCATATGTGGGCTATATATGGAATATGCGATCTGCATATGCAATTCTAAAAACATAATTTGTCTAAATTGATTTAGATGGAACCAAATTAACTTGAAACCCTAAACTATCATATTGGCAGCTTGTAACATGTAAGTTTTGTCTTAAACACTTGTTTTGCAATTGATAAACATTTTAGATATTTATTATATACATATTACTTACATTTACATATAGAATTTATTTTACATTGTTGATTAATAATGATTATTATAATTCACATGTTTGCTTTGTGTGATTGATGCATATTTCTCTTTGCCAAGAATTGAATGTGTTGATTAATATACTTTATTATATATATATATCCTAGTCGATTTTATTAACATTAATATTTTAATAATATTCTCTTACATATCACATATGCACTATATAGTATGTTGATGACTTGTGTCTGCTTCTTAGAAACCTTGAATTTAATTGTATATCTAAATTATTCAAATCATATGAAATAGAAAATTATTTTTCTTTCTTGTTCTCCTTATTTTTCTTTAAATTATCTTTTTATGATTTCAATCATATCTGTTGGTATGACTAAATTTATATTTCTTTGTCTAGTGGATCTTGATAGTAATTCCTTCAAATATGCTTTATTTTTCAATTAGCCCATTCAACCAACCTAGTTTATTAGGGGTCTGTTCACCCGAGTTTATTAGGTCTGCCCACCTTTCTTTTTAATAGCTATTCATGAAGAAGGATCATCCTAATTTATTTATTTTGTTGAAAGTTCAAAAATCAAATTGAATGAAAAAGGAATTCTTGACCGAGAAATACTATGAATGTTTTTTGATGTTTTAAAAGAATGCAAGGTTATATACTTAGTAATGAATTATAAATTCTGTCAAAGAAAATTGTTTTAATGCAAAACATTAAGACAGTGTTTGGTAAAGCTTTTATGAAGCACTTTTTAGATTTTAGCTACATAAAATCACTTTTGAGTGTTTGTGAATGTCAAATTCTGCTTTAACTTCTATAACTTTTACTCAAAAGCTAGAAGCAAGAATTTGATATTTTTTCCTGCTTCTGCTTTTTTATTTATGATCTAAAATTAAAAATTAATATTTATGTTCTTAATAAATTTATCATTTTAAGTAATTGCCACACACTTTTAATATAATTTACATTTCTAAAATTTTATATTTTTAAAATAATATTTTATATTTTAATATAATTTACATTTCCAAAATTTTTTATACATATTTTTGTTTATTTATATAAATTTTATCAATTTTTTATATTTATATATTTATTATTTTTATATATTTTTTCAAACATTTATGTTATAAAAAAATTAATTTTGATAGACTATTCAAAATAATTATTAAGGATATTATTGTCATTTAACTTAACAAGTAAGTTTGAAAGTAATTATTCATCAAACACTCAAACTTTACCTTGTATTAGCTTTTGACTTCTATTTCCAAACACTCCATACTTTAGCTTCTCACGAATTTCAAAATAATCTCAATAAGAATCACTTTGTAGGAAGCAAAAACTCTCCCAAACAATGCCTAAATCTCATAGACAATGATTCGAGTGTAACAATTATCTGTTTTAATCATGAGTGTTAATAACATTCAACACAATAAACTTTTTTCTCTCGCATTTTTTACTTTTATGTTCTTCCATCTTCATTGCTTAATTATTACTTAGTGTCTTGCACTTCCTTATTTGGCACAAAATGAGTACGCATCTAAGAGTGCAGCATTTACTTAAAGGTCCCAGAAATTCTTGAAATTGATCTCAGATTATTATTAGTACTTTCATGGCCATCCTACTCTCTTGGTATGAGTACTTCTTCCCATGGATCCTAGAGTGACAATTGGGAGAGGGGCTTCTTAACTTATAGGGCCTGGAATTTCCAAATTATGAAACAAGGGCTACAAGCAACAATATTCCTCCTGTTCTCATATGCGAGCACTACATTCATTTGATAGCATGTTCTATAAGCTCTATTTCAATGTCATTTCTATCTGCTTCATATTCATTTTTTGCTTCATTTTACCTGTTATATAATCATTGCTTATGTCATGTCTGTTTCTCTTGCTGTATAATTCTATCTTCTTCCTTGAACTTTCAGGCCAAATCATAGTGAGAGCATCTTCTCCTCCATGGAAACCATTATGACTGTTTTGTTGGAGGAAAGTGATTACATCTCCCAAGAGCTTCTCTTCTGTCTTCTGGATGCTGTTAAAATTGATAATAAAGTAAAATATTGCTCTAAATTCCTATTTTTATCTATTGACTTTACTAGTTTTTTATGTTTTTGCTTTTCTGCTCAGGACACATTACCAATTGCTCGCATGCTTGCAGAAAGAGTAATCACTGATTGTGCCCCAAAACTAAAACCACACTTGAGGAAATTCGCTAAGCCAAGGAATGCTTTCTTAAGAAAGTATAGCGAAGTTGTTGCTTCCATAGTCGAAGGCAAGTCTGGTTTTAGAGGGCAACAAGCCATAAATTCTGCCAATGTTGAGGTGTGACAATCTTTTATCTAGACATAGTTGAGATCTTTCTTATTGAATGAAGGTGTCATTTATGTTTATAGCTTGCTATTTGCAGCATCCTAAGGCACCGCTTGAAATTTAAAGTGAACATTTTGGACAAGGAATAGGGTTTTTAAGATGTTGATGATTTTTGTGATTGCCAGGAGATTGCATTTAAGTTTAAATCAATACATTGTACTCTACTAGTTTATGTGAACCCTTTTGTTGGCTGAGGTCTTATTTTTTTGTTTAAATGACAATTTGCATTTTATCTTTAGGAACGGCCAAATACAAAGAGAGAGGATTCAGATGGTGAGACTGTTCACATTACATCCCCAAATCTAAACCCCACAGAGAGTTCTGACAAACCAAGATCAAGAGTAGGTCGTCCACGTGGTTCAAATAATTCAGGAACAAAATTAAAAATGCTGTCAGGTGCCAAGCGTAAGATTGTTGGCGAAGTTTCATCTGCAAAACAGAATTTTGAGAAAGACGTTGCAGGAGAGATGAGGCAGAAGGTATTTGTGCAGTAAATTTTCATTGTTGCTTACCCTCATCTCCAAATATATCCTAGGGCTAGTATCTCTGTATCTTATCAGTTCATGATAATTTTTTGTTGATTTTGTTTCTGAATATAATAATGATGACCCAGTTTCGTGACTGGCTCAGATGCAAAAACCAGATGAAAGATTACTTGGTGATAGAGTTCAAGTATGGTGGCCAGAGGATCAGCAGTGAGTTTTCCTATATTTGTATATTTTTCAGTTAGAAATTGTTAAAAATTTAATTTTTATGAGTTTGATTCACAGGTTCTACACTGGCAAGGTTATCCAGTACAATCACCTCACTAAAAAACACAAGGTGTTGGGCACTTTAATTGAGGAATCCTCAATGGGTTTGCTCTTCTGTTTCGTCTGTTAATAATTTTTGTTACACATTCAGATCTTATATGATGATGGGGATGTGGAGAGACTTGTGCTCAAGGAAGAGCGTTGGATGTTTGCCAGTGAAACAAGAACATCCCCGTCGTCAGATCTTGCTGTAAGTTGTTTTGTCCAATATCATGTTAGTTGTGTGATTTGTCAACATCTAATTCAGCAGATTTATTTTCTTCAGGAACATGCAAAAGATGCTAATGATGCTTCTTTGGACGAGTATGTGCTACTTAATTTTTTTGTTGCATTAGTTTACATTTTAAGGATATAGTTTTGATTGTCTAGCTGTTGCTATTATCTAATATGTTAATTGCTTATGACTTACTTGTTTTTTTACCGATACATTCTCGTTGGATCTTTTGCATCCCAGCAAAGCGGCAAAGATAAAATCAAATTCTACAGCGGGAGAAACAAATGTGCAGACAGCAATAAAAAGGTTGATTAATTTTCTTTAAACGTATTTCCTCTCTGATGATGCAATTTCTGAATCACTCCCTTAAGTAGCTATTGGCTTAAATTTCAGTCCTGCAAGTTCTGAACTTCCAAAGCGAAAAGGCCGACCACCTAAAGTTGGAAGCTCTGGGCAATCTAAGCCGCAGGAAGATGTTTCTCCCAAGGTTGAAAAGAAGCCTTTGTTCGATGGCACACATGAACCTAAAAGCAAAATCACAGTTGACGATAAAGATACACAGAGAAGTAAACCTGATGAAGAGTTATCGAAACTGGACCAAAAGCTAAAGGATATACCTTCCCCGAATGCAAGTGGTATCGAACCAAAGACAAGTTTAGATTCTAAATGAGAGAACTAAAAATTTGGAGATGTGGAGGCATTATCAGACGTCTTGAAAGAGTTAAGATTTCAAATTAAGTTTGTAATCCTGTTGGGTACTGAACTCGGTTCAGGCAAACACATTACTCCGAGGAGTGGTCTTATGAAGGTGGCTTTTTAATCTGGTTATTTCTTGTTTTTATTTAATTCAGGTGATCTACAGCGGTTCATATGATTTTGAGATTTTTTTTAATGACACTGAATTTGGGATGATCAGTTTAACCTATGAAAGTTTTTTTACGGATCATTAGGATGAATCAAAAAGTATTTGTATCATATTTAAAAAAATTCTTTATGAATGTGTTGTAATTGAAGATCGAAGTACCTGAGCGACAATATAATTTCCTTCCATTGTATAGCAGCAGCAGGAAGTTTTTTTCTCTTCTTAATCATAGACTGACCGTATGTATTTACCATTTAATCAATACTAAAATTCGACTTTATTTTCTTTTTATTTACGAAAATGATTTCATTTTCTTTTTAACGAGCTGAGCCACGGCTCCGGTCCAACGAGCCACGTCCAACCGTCGCCTAACTCGAACCGTTTTCTGCTGCCCCTCTGCGGGCGCGGTGACGGTCGCTCACAGCGCCGTCCCACAGCTCCCCAAATGACACGACTACCCCTGTACCAAACACCAACAACGAGCGAGGCCCTCTGTCGTGGCAAACATCCCGCCAGCTTGCGACGCAGGAGGGCATTTAACAAACGAGAACAAACAGCGCCAGCGTCTTCTCGCGGCGATGACCTCCAAAGCTTCCCGATAGTTGCTTCAACTCTTCAACGGATCGGTGTATCCCCGAAGTTGACCTCTGTTCTCAATTTTAGCAACTGAAACTGCGGCAATCTTTCGCCGGCAGAGAGCGGGGTTCGTTCGAAGTTGTGGGATTGGTGTTTGGGTCGCCACTTCCTTCTCAATCGCGTTTGATTCTCAGCTTGGCTTCTAGGGTTTGATTTGGTTGGTTTCCAGACATGGCGCTATTCAAGAAGTTCTTCTTCAGGAAGCCGCCCGACGGGCTGCTTGAGATCTCCGAGAGGGTCTACTGTAAGAAATTGACGTCGCCGTATGTGTTGTCTGTGTGTGATTTGTGTACTGTTACTGCATGCCATGGATCGTGTCTTTGATTTTAAATCTATTTTAGCAGAAATGGCCGCTCTTTTTTTCAAAGTAATTGTTTGCCTTGAATAAGTGAAATTTGATGTTTCGGAATCACTAGTGTGGCAGCAATGTTCTCCATTTTTGATTGTTTCTCGTGGATAGTGTATATTATTGTCTAAGCATGCATTGAGAACTTTTACTCTTAATCAAACACAAAATTAATCATATTATTTTCTTGCAAAAGAAGACTAAATTTCGTCTGCTTATGTATTTTTTGATGTTTTTTGATTCCCAAACAAGCAACGCTGATCCTATTGCAAGGTCACAAGAAAGGGGTTAATGAATAAGTTAACTAGTCCAGCTAAGGTGAAATTCCACGTTGTAAAACTGTGTTAAGTTCAAAGACTGATTTAGTTCCTACGAGATATGCATATATTTTGCAATAGATAGAAGCAGGTAGTTGGAAATGTTCTCATTATTGATGCTATTTTGAAGCAAAGTTTGTAATTTCTTTTGGCAGCATTTTCTAACTGATGCATGACTAGAACATAAACACTTTTCCCCATATTAATCAGAATTTTCTTCTTGCAGTGTTTGATCACTGCTTCTCAATTGATGTTGTCAGGGAAGATGAATATAAAGAATACATAGAAGCTATCGTGATGCAATGCCGGAGTCATTTTCCAGATGGCTCATTTATGGTTTTTAATTTCTGGGACGGAGAGACTGAAAGCCAAATAGCCAGCATACTGTCTGAGTTTGATATGACTGTGATGGATTACCCTCGACATTATGAAGGATGCCCATTGCTTAAGATGGAGATGGTCCACCATTTCTTGAGGTCATGTGAGAGTTGGCTCTGTTTAGGTCAGCAGAACCTCTTACTGATGCACTGTGAGCAAGGAGGATGGCCAGTTCTGGCTTTCATGTTAGCTGCACTTTTGATATACCTAAAGCAGTATACAGGGGAGCAGAGAACATTGGATATGGTCTACAAGCAGGCCCCTCATGAGCTTCTGCAGTTTCTTTCACCCCTGAATCCTGTCCCTTCTCAGCTAAGATACTTACAGTATGTTTCAAGGAGTGTTGCCTCAGAGTGGCCTCCACTTGATAGAGCACTTACCTTGGACTGTATTATTCTCAGAACGATCCCAATTTTTGATTCAGAAGGTGGCTGCAGACCTATATTTCGAATTTATGGACAAGATCCACTTTTCCTTTCTGAAAAGACAACGAAAGTTATGTTCTCAACTCCAAAGAAGAGCAAACTGGTCCGACATTACAAACAGGTTACTGCAAATTTGCATATTAGTCATGTGTAATTGTTGTTGAGAACTAGAGCATGTAACTGTGTATTTGTATCAGTTTCTAGTAACCTATAAGTCCTAGTTTGATTTCTTAATTCCGTGGAGTATAAAAGGGATTCTTATAAGTTATACATCACATTTGCATGTTAGTTTTTTTTATCATGTCAATTGAACTGTAAGATACCTATACTTATAATTGCGTCTGATATTCATCTTGTTAACACAAACAATAGTGAAACTTCTTTAGGAGCATAGATTAAGTCCAAGTTGTATTATGTACTAATGTATTTAAGGTTTGCAGGCAGAGTGTGAACTAGTAAAAATTGACATAGGTTGCCACATTCAAGGAGATGTTATAATCGAGTGCATTAGCTTGGACAGAGATATGGAACAAGAAGAAATGATGTTTACAGTTGTACTCAACACAGCTTTCATCAGGTCAAATATCGTAATGTTAAATCGTGATCAAATTGGTATCTTGTGGGGTGCAAAAGACCGTTTCTCAAAAGATTTCAGAGCTGAGGTGTCTTTTGTGTAGTAAAGCTGTTATCATATTTTACCCATTAGTTCTATTTTGAACTAGAACTTTCTTGCTTGCAGGTTCTTCTTAATGATATGGATGTAGCTTCATCACTTACAACTACAGAATTGGCAGATATTGAGGATAAAGGACTTCCTGTGGAAGCATTTTCTAAAGTGCATGAGATCTTCAGCCATTTGGATTGGCTAGAAGGGAAGGAAGATGCAGCACTTCAGATTCTCCGACAGATGGTATCACCAAACTCAGAACAGAAATTAGATAAAGTTACCCGAGAAAAAGTGGAATCCCATAGTCCACCACAGTCTTCTAACACTAAAATTTTCTCAGAGAAGCTTCAGTCTAATGACAAAAATGAAGGTGATGTATCTGAAAGTGAAACTGCTAGAGCGAAGTTGACCTTTCCTTTGTCACAACGTTCTACTTCTGTTTCTGGACAATCCGAATCTTCTGAAACATCAATGTCTCAACCACCATCATCTGAACCTGTTGAAAAAATTATGCCCTCAGCACTGCTGCAACCACCATCGCCCTCACTACCAGCACCACCACTACCACCGCTACTTCCACCACCTTTAGAGCTACCGTTTTATGCTATCTCTAAGCAAAAAAATTTGACAATTCCTCCTGTACCACTGCCACCATCAATACAATCTCTTCATGCTATTAACAATGTTTCACTTGCGTTATCTCCAATACCACTCCCATCACAACCCCCATCAAAATTGGAACCACATGGAAAATCTCCAATTCCCTCATCGGCAATTTCAAAATCCCTTTCGCTCTTATCACCGGAACCTCATGAGTTATCAGCTACCGAGTCATCGACTTTTATTGATTCATCTCTTCCTCCCCCTAGTTCAAACCTATCACCCAACATATGCTATAACCTTAATAATCTATCCGAGAACCATTTGCAACCTTTAGGAAACCCTTTAAACAAGTATTCATCCACTCTTCCTTGTCCTCACTCAGCTATCATTTCATCTCCTCCACCTCTTCTGCCTTCACGTTTAGATATCTCCTCACCTCCACCTTTGCCTCCTCCATATTCCATTATCCCTTCAACTCCACCAAGAGTTAACCCCTCGCCTCCACTACAAGTGATCCCCTCCCCCCCACTTCCATGTTTAGTTGTGTCCTCACCTCCTCCACCACAGATTCCAACACCTCCTCCTCCTCTGTATCTAGCTATCTCCTCACCTCAGCTAGATGTCCTACCATCGTCTCCACCTTCTCCCCAGTTAGCTTTCAACTCACCTCCTCCACCACCAGTAATTCCAACATCACCTCCACCTCCACCTCCTCCATGTTTAGCTGTCTCCTCACCTCCTCAGCTAGTTGTCCTATCACCTCTTCCATACTCAAACATCCACTCACCTCCACCATCAGCTATGCCCTCACCTCCTCAGCCGACAACCATCACATTGGCCTCTCATCCACCCCCAACAACTTCTCATCCTCCATCACCTATGAAGAATACTAAAATGACAAGCATCATGCCACCACCTCCACCACCATTACCTCATCTCAAATCAAAGCAATGTGATGAATCTTCTTCCTTGACATCAGAACCTTTTTCACATGCACCTCCTGCTACTTCTTCTTCCTGTATCATGGTAGCTTCTCAGTCTAATAACACTCAGTTTGTACCACCTCCACCTAATTCTTCTTGTAGCTCACTTACTAGCTTATCATTAGGAGCCAAGAAAACTTTGATACGTGTCAAAAGTTCCAAGAGTGTTTACTCAGCCCAATCAGCATCAAGAAAGACATCTCTTAAGCCATTGCACTGGGTTAAAGTAACAAGAGTAATGTCCGGAAGCTTATGGGCTGAGACACAAAAATCAGATGAGCTCTCTAAGTACTATTCGATGATCAAGTGAAAATATCTATTGTGATTCTATTACTTTTTTATATTTCCTATTTATCTGTTTTAGGATTCTAGAGATTGATATGTCCGAACTTGAGAGTTTGTTCCCTGCAGCAGTGCCAAACTCAAAACCTCGTGCCTCAATGGGTGGAAAATCTAACAAAACCCATCTAGTATGCCTTCTTATCATGTATAACTTGGGGTAGAAAAGTAATTATCCTCAGTAAAAGATAAGGATTTTCTGACGTGTATTTCAGTTGCAATTTACTTGTCTGTATGTTACTTTGTTTGCCTTTATCAACTTGCATTAAATCATCTTAGTGTGCTCAGAATATCTTCTCGAATCTTTTCCTTTTAATTTTTCTCACACTATTAAGAAAGATGGTATTGTTATTGACTTGGTAATTAGAAAACTATCATATTTGAAACTTGAGACTACTATGTATTAATATTAGCTCATGAAGGTAGTTTGTCTTGAAAAATGAAGGTTTCATAAAGTACAAAATGAAGGGTAGATTATTGCATAAATGCTGCTAGTATGTGTATCAGGAAGCACCAATTGTGCAACTTAAATCCTGTATTAAAAAATTTTACATTTATTAAATCACTTAAAAGTTCTACTCTGATGCTTTTACACATGTTCATTAAAAATGCCCTTTACTTTTCTTTGGTGTTAATCTCTGTAATGTGCTAGTTGATGCATTGATATTTTGAAGACAGTTCAAACCTTAAATAGATGATTTACTCTGGACGCATTAAATATCATATAATGAGGCAAATGTTAATGTCCCACCGTCTGGTAATCAATATTCAAAGAAGATAGTCAAAGGTAGAGATTGTAGTCAAACTCCAAATATTATGCCTGAATCTTCTCTAATGCACAACTTTGAGATTTACAAGTCTTACCAATGTAAATTTTAGTAATTCACATGATTCCAGTGGTGTTATTGATTTATATTTAACTTATTGCAGATTGATCTTAGACGAGCAAATAATTGTGAAATAATGCTTACAAAAGTCAAGGTTCCAATACATGATTTAATGGTAAGTTCTCAAACATTGATTTTCAAGCTTGAGGCAGTGCCCTTCTGTAACACTGTTTACTAAAGTACAAAAATATGAAATTAAACAGGTTCTGCATTTTTATGCACCTTTGTTATACACATGTAATCAGATTTCTTCTTTGCTTCTAAAACATGAAACTAGATTGTGGCTCTTTTTCTATGCCTAGGTTTCCTAGTCTGGGACTGTTTTTATCTCTCTAGATTAACATGAAGATACATAGTGCTTTAGGATTATATGTTATCTTAAAAATGTTTATTCCTTGATTAAGTTTTGCTTCTCCTTGTTACATCACAGACTTTGATGCTTGCACTTGATGAGTCTATTTTAGATGTGGATCAGGTAGACAATCTGATAAAGTCCTGTCCAACAAAAGAAGAAATGGAGCTATTGCAGGTATATTATTGTCATTGACATTGATACTGCAACCAGCCTTAAATCTTTACTTCTATCTTTTGTCGGTCCAAATTCTTCACTTCTCTAATGCCACTCTCTGATGTAAAATATCAACCAATTCCAGGGCTACAAAGGAGATAAAGAAAGCCTTGGGAAATGCGAGCAGGTCAGTGAATTTATTTCTTTTATTAGTGATCTTGTTTTATGTGACTGTTTGCCAATGATAACAAGTCAGACATGAGCACAAAACATTTCATTTTCTGATGTTTTCATTAAAAAAATTGTTAAGAAATATACCTTAATCCACATAAGGAGGGGGAGATTTAAAATAAAACTCTAATCACAGGTATAAAGTTGAGATAACTATCATATATATATATATATGAGTGTTATCCTGCACACCCACCGTGCTCACCCACAGTGGAAGACTCTCACAAGGTGGGGCGCCCGGGAGTGAGAAAATTGTGCCTTTTATGCAAGGTTCAAAATCTCTAGCCGTGTTGAAGTTTCCGTCTTAAGTGGGATGATACTGTTTCGATATCGTGTCGATGCTTCGTGCTTCTAATGGATTAGAGTTGAAGAAGGAAGGAGATGAAGCATAAGAAGGTGTCTGTGTCGAGCATGGTTTTAAATCTTATACCATGTTAGATGAAATAATCGAAACATATCATTCTAGTAAATTATTAAAATTTAATACCACTCAAGATAGACAATGTATCATTCTTTGTTTCATCTCCTTCCTCCTTTAGCCTTCAATTTGTCATTGACACCATGCATCGGAGTGTTAGTACGATACTCGAACAATATCTCTCCCCTCAAAGATCGTGATTAAGACACGATTCGTCATTTTGAACCTTAGCGACGAGTGGTATCGAGTTCTTTGATTTACCGAAATGATATAATTCGACCGTTTTGCCACCCAACATGGTACGAGATCTCAAACCATGCCTGGTACGAGATCTCAAACCATGCCTTTATGGTTGACAACCGTACTCTTGTGCAAATGCAACTAGAAGTTAAAACTGTATTTATAAACACTTCAACAAATTTATGTTATCTACATGTAATGTAAGTACTTCTTAATCTAATCTTGTTGTTTGCTTAAAACTATTAAAGAGGGGAAAATTATTATGATTATTCCATAAGATAGTCCCCTCTACTTTATATGTATTTATAAGATCGTATAGGAAGAGAAAAAGAAGGGGGGGGGGGGGCGATTGAATCACGTTTTAAAACTTTCTTTTCGGTTTTAAAAATTTGTCGGAAAACTAAGTCTGCAGCGGAAAAATTAAGTAATTCAAGCACAATGAAAAATAAGTATGTGAGTTGGTTATACTTGGTTTTGAGCGTTCGATGACTCCTACTCCAAGGTCCACAACCCCTTGGACCGTATCGATTGGGCAACCCATTGAAAATCGAATCTCATTTACAAATAAAGAAAATGTAACAGGCTACACTATCTTATGCAAGAATAATAGAAAATTAACTTAATTAAAAACACTAATTTTACCGACACGAAGATGTAGTTGAAGAAGGAAGCTTGGTGTCGGTGTGTGTGCAACAATTTGACGTAGTTAAGTCATACCAGAGCAGTAGCGATGACGCAATAGAAAGAGCTAGAATGCTTGTGCAGAGGTTGTTTGAAAGAGTTGGCCGAATCCTCCTTATATACGTCATTGGAGGCGCCTCAAATGTCCACCAAGGCGCCTCCATCAACTTGATCTGATCCCTATAGTTCGACGTTTATCCATTTAGAGTTGCCTTCCAATCGTTTGACGACTCCTCCAATACCATCCAAGGCGCCTCTAATCAACCCATGGTGCCTCCACTTGCTAAATTTTCATCTGCGGAGTTTATCCGCGCGGAGGCGCCTTCCACCATCCAGGGCGCCTCTAACACTGTTCATCCAGGGTTCCCTCCATTCAACTATGGCACATCGAGCACTGTTCATCCGAGGCTTATTTTTTACTCTAACTCCTACAAAACATGTTAGTCTAAAATAACAAAAAATACCTGCAAAACAAAGCTAGCACACATAATAAAATTATGAATTAGATCCTGTCTAACATTACCAAGATCTAGTATTGGTTTCAATTTAGATTTCTAAAATGGATCTAAGTTGGACTAACACCTATAACCCCACTTGGACTTGTACTCCTTACTAGAACTCTCTCCTCCAGTAGCCTACCTAATTTACACACCAAATATCTAGTCCTCCTGACCTGAGTTAGCACAATAAATATAAAATAGTAAGGTAAAGTAGTGCTAACAACTTTCAATATTTGCTAGTCCGGTCGACCACTCACAGTCGATTGGAAATCATTTGATCACACATGCATGGAATTTACTCATCCAAGAGAGTGTGGTCGACTAGAAATTCAATCACACAAGCTTGGAGTTCACTCCTCTAAGTTCTCATTACCTAAGGTTATCTCCCTCTAAGTATTTTTCACTGCCAATCTTCACTAGGACTTTCAATTGTCTAGCTTCACTTACCAGAACTTTCACCGTCTAACTTCACTCACTATGACCGAGCTTCACTCATGATATCCCCATAAGTGTATGGGAATATCGAAGGAATATAAAAGATTATCGTATCCACATG
>JBBPFQ010110117.1:0-17333 GCA_037974815.1 Kaempferia elegans | reverse complement strand
GACCAGTATTCCATTTAACATTATCGAATTTGAACATGTTCGAGTATTGTATTTAATTGTTCATGAACCGCTGGTAAATTAAATTCGAATTAAATTTTAATTATTTTTATATAATTTTAATTTAAATATATTTAAATTAACGTTTGAATAATTCAAACTCAATTTTAATTTAAATCAATTTAAATTATAATTTAAATATTCTTGAATTAATATTCAGAACCATTCGAATCGAATCGAGATCAGATTTTATTTTAAATTGTGCTAAGCTAAAATTATTTATATTTTTAAGCTTTGAATATCAATCAGCACGATTTTATACTCTGGATGCGATCAGTGGCGGATTTAAAATTTTAAATTTACGGGATCATATTTAAAGTGATAAAATAATTATTAAATGTATTATATAATAATTATAATCTCCCCAACCTTTCAATATACATAATGTATATTTAATTGAAAAAGGAGAAAAAATTTAATTTTGTGAGGATTCAAACTCTAGATGTATCTAATAAGAAAAATAAAATTTGTCATTAAACTAATTATACATACATTAGTATAAGGGAGCCAAATAATATATATACCAAAATATTTTAAAAATTTCTATACAAAATTACTATTATTACAAAAATTTAGGGGGGCCGTAGCCACCCGGGTCATAATTTAAATCCGCCCCTGAATGCGATATGGATCCGCTATTTTCTTTTCCTTGCATCGTACCTCAGGTGAAATCATTCCACCACGGTGGAGAGGGACAAAATGCCAGGGAATAAATTTCAAAAATTATACAATAACACTGAATTAAATGAATTTTTTAAAATAATTTAACAAATATATACCTAATTAAAACTTTTTAAAATTATCAGTCTTATCTGAAATTACTTTTTGTCTAAAGTTTAGTTAGATGTGTTCTACTTTTAAATATGGGGAAATCATTTAGCACTTGCTTCCCTTAACGATCTAAAGTGAGAAGAAAATAAAGTTGTTTTGATCATATTGTATAATGATGGGAAAAGTATCTATTATACAGGACAATTGTAATTGTAGCATCAGTGGACAAAATAATATTTTCTACAGTGTTAAACAATGTTATTAGGTCGCTTATGCTTTATGACACTAATATTTGTCTGCATCCGTTTTGTCTCGAGCAATATAAAATGATAGTTACAATGTTAAAATTGTGAAAATTTCACTCCTATTAATGAGATTTCCATTTGGCAGATTTATCTTTAAAAAAAGGATTTAGATGAAATGACAAAAGAAACCTTCCTAATCTTTGTCCTCAATTAACATCTCGAGAATCAAATTGTGAAAAGTCTATCCCACGTCTTCATGAGCTTCACGTTGGTGCTAAACTATTTAAAATTCAACGTTTTGATAATTTGTAGGATCAGTAGCTATCTTCAATATCATCCATCATCTTCCATCAAGCAGACTGTTGATTAATGTCTACACAACGTGGGCTCCACCCTTCATCAGCTGTCGGCCAATTAATGTGATGATTTTAAGATTTGGCATGCAGTTTTTATTATATCCTTCTTTTCCCTCCTTCACGGATCAGCTTGTCTACTTTAGCCAACACGGATCGCAACTCTCAAAATATAACCATGGCTACGGCAGCACGAAACGCTTGGCTGTTAGTTCTAATGTGATAAAAGGTGATTCAATTCATTTATTCTCAGTGTCTCCGTTAATCTATCTTCAGGTCAACACGAAGGAGGTAAATCACGGATGACTACTAACCATTAATGCAAATGGTTAAGACATGAGGAAGATATATGCTCAGATGTGTCGAGTTTCGACCTCTAACCTCATGTGACAACATGGCCGTTAATTCTAATGGCAATATGAAGTAGTTGTCTTAGTGTTCATTCAATTCACTCCATGATTAATATAAGAAATAAATTATCATGACAGAGGAAGTGAATTATATGGAATATAAGAGCTGAGCTCCCACTTGTGCGCTGGTAAGTGGGACGAACCTTTCTCTCATAGTGAGAGAGAGAGGTTTGTCCATCTGACATGCCTTCTTTATCGGTTACTTTTTTTTTTAATTATCTTTTTAAATATTTATTATTAAAAAAAAGTATTGAATTGGTATAAACATTGAAGAATAAGGTACTTTATTAATCGAAAAGGGAGAGACGTTGAACAACGACTAATTTGGTAATCATTGTTCAACGCTTAATTTTTTTAAATTAAAAAAAGAATCTATAAATACATCACAAACTCATATTTTTTTTCATTCATCTATGCATTCTCTATTTCTTTTAACTTTTCATTCTCCATTTGTATTTGAGATGGATAAAAATTTCATTACTTCTTTTATAAATCTTCTGAATTCTTCAAATACAAAAGAAAATTCATCTTCTCAAAATACTCACAATTCTCCAAATGTCCAATATCCTCAATTTTTCTCTCACATGCAACACCATACAAAATTTCAAAATATTTCATATATTTCACAAGATCTTCCAAATTTCTTAAATTTCAAAAGTTCTCAACATTTTGAGAATTCCCTTCAGAGTAGCACCGCAGCAGCTCCATTTGGTGTGTATCTACCCCAAGATTGGTTAGCCAACAATCAATTTAGGATGTCTTCTCTGTCTTTTGTATTTTCACTTCTTCAATCATCAGTCATGTTTTTGAATAAAAGCAAAAAGGGCTACTATCAACTCATCTATCAGCGACAAAAAAACCTCTAACATCATCATCTATTTCAACATCTCGTGGATGCCACACTCATTGTAAGAAGAGCATGAAGTCCAATTGGAGAAAGATTATCTGAAATAAAGATTTTGGTCTTTCAACGAAAACATGGTCTTTGCGAAGTCATGGACAATTATCAACACCGACACAATCGTTTGTAATGACTAGAATGATCAAGTTTTTTGAAAACGTATAGCTGATTACTACAACAAACATTGACCCATTGGAAGTATAAAGAGAAGCTATTCGGTGCTAAAATCATATTATTATAAGTTTTGTGCTGATGGTAAATGAATTTTTTGTAACATATAATAATTTGTATACTCATCGTTAAAACAGATGGAGTGACGATAATTTGTTAAAGAATGCACTGAATATATGGAAAACAAATAAAAATAACAAAGATTTCAAGAAGGCAAGAACATCAGAATCAGGGGGAAATACTTTATCATCAAATTCAAATCCAGATACGAGTGTTGATGTGGATGACTTTGAAGCCTGCATTCATCCGATAAGGCAAAAGGCAGCGAAAATGAAGAGCAAATCCAAAGTCAAAGAGGACGACGCAATGGAACAAAACATCGACAAATAATGACAAAATATTAAAGAATATCAAATGGAAAAAATGACTTTGCGAAAAATCGTGATCTTTCATAAAAATTATGAAATTTTTATAAAAGATACCAGTGAGATGACATCAGGACAGCTTCGGATACATGAGAAAATGGTTGAAAAAATTAAACAAAGACATGACCTAGTAAATGTATTTAAGGTTATTTTTTTTATATATTATTATAATTTATGTCTTTTTTATTTGATGTAGGGTAATATTTATGTATTTTTTATTATTAATGCTATTGTGGGTGTTATCAATTTATGGATTTAAATTTAAAAAAAATTAATTATGCATAAGGTAAATTAGGAATGATAGATAAGAAATATATATATAATGAAAAAATGTGAATCCATAAAAAAGTTGATGAGAGATATTTTTTTTTTTATAGTGGAGAGATATATATGATTTTTTACTTTTGACATGACGCAAATGTGACAACGAAAAAGCTCTAAAAAAGTATCCATGACTGTGAATGCTCAAGGATTTACGCCTTGCTAATTTCTATCTATTAACCACCTCATGCGCTTAATCGTTAGTTTTTAAAATAATTAATTAGATTCAATAACGTTGAATTTGGGATGACCGATTTGGTATTATCAAAGTTTTTCACTAAATACTAAAGTAAATCAGAAAGTACACACGGAGAGTTATTCAAAAGTTTAATATTTTTTAGTTGATAATATCATTTAAAAGAAAACTCTTTATAAATACATCATAAATCGAATCGTGAATAGCGCTGAGACAGATTGACCATGGACGGATTGATGAAGAAGTTTAGGGCGAACGAATATTTTTTATTTTTTATTTTTACCACGTGAATAGCGCTGGGGCACCTTTCTAGTTTAAGGGTCTGGTGGGTACGACCTAATGTAAACTACTCGAAGTGGCACCCCGCATGGGGCAACAGGGTCAAGTGGTGCGGCTGCACAAGATAATCACTCTCCCGGATCACGTGCTAACCCCCTTCGGTATGAGAGTCGCGTCACCGCCTGGCCCCGCCATGCCATGCATCCGACGGTGGACCGTCGCTTGAAGCACCAAATCACCGGATTAGCAGATAATATCCTAATTCTTCAAGGTTACCGCTCGGCTGTCGCACGCACCTCCGTACCTTTTCGGTTAAAAAGCTCCAACTTTCGCATCCAATGGCACAGCCGGTAGTGGGGTGCGTACGAAAATCCATCACCCTCCTTCCACTTCGTCATCGTCGGCACAGTTCTCGACTTTTGATTTCCGCTGCGCTTACTTCTTCCCCCCTTTCGTCGTCCACGGCTGACGTTGTCTTCCTCCGTGCCCATTCAACCAGGAAAACGAGCAACCGATTAAAAGGAGGAGGAGATCGAATCAGGGATTCAGCACAGCCATCGGCCGCCGCTAGCTACAATCGGGAGGACGAACAGGCCGGATTTAGGGATCAAATTCAGAAGGAGAAGAGCCCCAATCGAAGGAGCACGTTAGGGATGAGAGGAGTTGTTCCTTGCGTACGATGAAAAACCTCCTCAAGAAGCTACATATCGTGCCGAGTCACTCGGAAGAAGGGGAAGCATCGCTCTCGCCCTCCTCCCCCACGATCGGAGTCTACCCCGTTGCAACCAACGCCAAGGAAATCCAGTCTCATCCCGAGCAGAAGCCCTTGTCCGGTTTCGGCAACTGGTTGACTTCGGTCTCTGGTAGGCAAGCCATTACCCCTCCCTCCTCTTCGTCCTCCTCCTCTTCGTCCTCCTCGTTTGCCGTCGAGCAGAGAGTGGACCAAAGGGATTTGCCGAGTACGACTTCCTCAGTCGTTTCCGAGATGGTATCTAATGCACCTACTGGAGATTCCGAGTTGAGCAAGCCTACGGACCAGGAAATGGACGAGGAATACCAAATCCAGCTCGCCCTTGAGCTTAGCGCAATGGAGGATCCGGAGGCAGCCCAGATCGAGGCTGTGAAGCAGATTAGTCTGGGTTCCTGTCCACCGGAGAACTCCCCAGCGGAAATCCTTTCTTATCGATACTGGGTTAATTTCTACGTGCTTTCTTGTCTCATTATGTTCTCGCTTATTACTCATGCTCTATCTGTTTGCGCATCGTTATATGTTTCAGAATTGCATGCCACTGTTATAGTGTTTCTTATTATTTGTTTGTTGATGTTTTCTATTTTGTTATGCTTCAAGGCTCTTATTTGACACTTCAGAATCGTTCTTGTTGGGTAGCCAGTCTAAGATTTGTTAATCAATTTGTCTTATTATCTTTAGTTCTTATTCAAGTTAAACTTTTTTATTTGGTCTTACTCTAGCAATGCTTTGTTGTCCTTGATGATTAGTATGAATTCCACCCACCATTGAATTTTCATCCATATTAATCAGCTAGTGATGCTTAATGGGGTTTTCTTTAACAGGGAAACTATGTTCTTCCCAATTAAGATGTTTCAGTCCTAAAGTTTTAGGTTTCAAATGTGACGTCTATTGTGACAATGAATCTGTTACTGAGGTGAATGACATTTGTGGTTTGCGATGACCATCATATTTTATATCTACCACCACTGTTGAATTTCCAATCATCAGCATAAGATATTATTAGGGTTTTATTGCAAATTACCTAACTCAATAGTTTATTTGCACAAATTTAAGTCTATAGTTTTACAGTTTAATATGCCCTTACAACCGAGTTGGACTGAGCTTAAATATTAAACAATATTGAAGGAGATTTCAACCATGTGTTGGATTTCATTCTCCCTCCAAATTCTTTCCTTTTCCTATCTCTGAAAACTTTTTCAACAATATTTTTTTTTTAAAATTCCAACACTTTTCCTTTGTTGGCAATTTCTTTTTCATCCGTCATTTTATTTATTAGTTGCAAGATTAAAAGTATAATATTAATCTCTCTCTCTTTCCCTCCCAACATATCTTCTTCCTCTTTGTCTTCTGAAGGAGTAGTTGTTGAATCTTTATCTTTTGAGTAGTTGTTGAATCTTTATCTTTTTCCAAATCCTTGCCTTGTTTGCTTTCTTTTAAGTTATAATGGACCTGATAATGGATTTTACCCATAATCTTTTCCAACAGTTGCTTCTTTTTAATTTTTTTTCTCTTAGCGATGCCAATATCAGAATGTTATTCCCTTTTAGCATTTTCTCCCATGCTGACTTTCTCCAATTTTCCTTCTCACTTTTAGAGTAAATACAAGAATTATAATTTTTCTTTTCCCATAATCTGTCATTTTCCATATCTTCACCTGATACCTTAGCTGTTTTTTTTTTGTTTTTTTTTTTCAAATTTATGTAATAAGTTGGGCATATCTATGCTCTAGCATGATTTAGTTTGCGTGACCATGATATAAAAATTTTATATCCTAATTTCACTTTTGTAACTCCCGGTAGTATTTATTTGGGGCTCATATGTGTTAGAATCTCGTTTATGTGTTGTGTGATCAGTGTAAACCAATGTACTTTATACCACTATTTGTGACTAGTCTAATTTATTTTTTTTCATGGAACTTTTCACCCTATGATTGCATTTTTCTGATCATTGCAAGCAAATATTCTTCAGCTATACTGATTTCTTCCAAGTGTTTATATGTGTGCCTAGTGGTGCAACTGCTATCATCCATTTTCAGCTTTTACTAACTCATTGACATTTCTGATTTCGTTATCATTGACAGAGTTATAATGTTCTTGATTATGACGACAAGATCTTGGATGGTTTCTATGATCTTTATCCTGCTTCAATTGGGTCAACATTTTCAGAAATGCCTTCCCTTATGTATTTGCAACAAATACCAATCTCTGACAATATTGGTTGGGAAGCTGCATTGGTAAACAAGAAAGAAGATGCTGACCTTTCCAAACTCGAACAGAAAGTGTTACTAATGGCTAAAAAGTTAGAGGCTGATTCTTCAGATTCATCAGGTGGTCTCTTGGTGCAGAAGGTTGCCTTTTTAGTAGCTCACTATATGGGTGGAAAAGTTTCTGATCCTGAAAGCATGTTGAATTCATATCAGAATCATAGACACTATTTAATATCGACTACTGGAAGCATTGTGCTTCTCCTTGGACATTTGACTGCCGGTTTAGCGCGTCATCGTGCTTTAATGTTCAAGGTTAGCATCTTTTGCCTTTTAATCTTTTTAATAGCTTTATAAAGAATTGTCTTAGCTTTACTGTGTATAGTTGCAAATATGTAGCTTAATTTTGCAATAAAAGATTAGCTAAGCACACCTAAAACTTGTGTTAATGGATTACCAAAGTTAGTTATCTAGGAAGGTAAAAATAATTCCACACTTATGCAATCTATTTATTAGTCCTCTCATTTCCTGCAAAAGTTACAATTGCTTTTGAGTTTACTTGTATACAAAGCCATTAAGTTTCTTGCTAAAAATCAACAATGGATATCAAGATTTGTACATTGCTATGACAAAGATTAAGGAGTTTGTGTCTCTTTCTTGTGGTGCACAACTCCTTGTTGTTGGGTGTTTGTTGATCGACTTGACAAAATTAGTTGCCAAAATTTGCACTCAGATTTATGGTGTTGATTACTTTGAGCATTCACTCTTATCGCTCTTCTCAATTCACTTATTTTAATGAATGTTTCAGATAGATATCAATTTTTTTTTTCAGTTGACAATCTTTCTGAAGAAGTTCATACAGAGGAACCTACAAATATTCCTTGAACGTGGTTTGAAATGTTTTGTGAAGCGATCACTAAAAAGTTGGTTTTAAGTGAAGAAAACCTGATAATTTAGTTTTTGTCTGGTCAGAATTGTAATTTGACAATTATCTTGATGCCATTTTTTTTAATAGAAATCGATGGGAATCATAGATATTTTGTATTTGGTGTTGTAGCTCATTTCTTACAAAAGACTAAAAGATGCTACTGGGATGCAATATTAAGAATTTAGTAGTATATTAAAAGATGTTCAATGAAAGATTAGTATGACAATCTAAATATTGAAGTATTTTTTGTTGATTATGTTGAAATCTATTATTTATAGAAGGGTTACTTCAGAATTTTGTATATATCTTGAGGCAATTTGGTAACATGACAAACAACAACACTGTTATATCTCAATTTAGTGAGAAGTAGAATATGGAGAAAGGGTATCCAAAATCTGTGCAATGATGTATATTAAGTCTTTACTTGACGATCTCAAATTTGTAAGCGCTAAACTACTGAATATACATTTGATAATCAAACAGCCATTTACATTTTAAGTAGTCTAGTGGTTTATGAATGCACTACACACATTAAAGTTGATTGCCATTTCACTTGATATTTTGTATCCAAAACGATCGGCATGCTTCATAACATATACTTCATTTGAATTATAAATTATGATTTTTACCCGGCTCCTTAATTGGCTTGTAATAGTGTGAAAATAAGGCCTGTGTTTGTATTTGTGTAACAAAAAGAGCATGCATATCTATGCTCTAGCTTGAGTAGGACTGTGACGACTGTCTAAATAATAGACTCCCCAATCCCCATACCTATAATCTTGATTATTAATCGGACTTAGAGGTTACATTTACATGGGTTTTGTAATCTCCTTTCTATAACAATAACAAAACACTATTTCTCTACTGTTATGATCTTGTCCTTAAATTGGTCCATTGGTTGCCTCTAAATTTAGCTTCTGTAAGATGAACCACAAAATTTAGTGGGAATCTTACTCTCATACAATTTTAGTATGGCAGATCTGATGTTGACTTTTTGATGTTCAAATTTGTTCTAGCACTGAAATTTTATTATTTGACTATTCCCTTGAAAGTAAAAATGTTTCCTTATCATATGACGCTGTAGATTCCTTGAGGAACAATCTGATAAATTGTATTTTTTAATTTTTATCTCCTATCAATTATCATAGGCTAAATTGACATAAAAATGCATAGCTTGCTAAAATGGGCGATTGACCTCTAAAATTTTAAATTTGTTGCTAGATTTCTTGGTTTTAGTCTTTAACTCAGTTTGTTAAATTAAAATAGTATGTGTTGTAGGTTTTGGCTGATAGTCTGGGAATTTCTTGTCGGTTAATGAAAGGGAAGCAATATATAGGTTCAGATGATGGTGCTCTAGCTACTGTGAAACTTAATGATGGAAGGTAACACCTGCATGCTCAAAAGACTCATTTTCATTCTATTAATTCTTCTGCTTGTGTAGCCATTTGAAGTAAGTCTGTGAAGTAATGAATGGCTTAGACAACATGGATGATTGATTTTCTGGAGAGGGAAGGAAAGCTAGGAGAAGCCCCCCTCCGGATATACTTGACAGCTGGTAGAATTTGGTACTTCTTAGCTTAAAAATTCAAAATGTGGATTGGAAACCAATTTTCATACCAAAGTTTTTAACTTCATGCCACACCACGAGTGAGTTCCTTTCTCATGACTGAGGATGACCACTCTGATAAAAGGCCTTGTACTGGTCAAGGGATTGTGCTCTGGAATGATAGACAACAGTCGAAGCTCAACATTCAAAGCTCATTGACACTCAACATCATGGGATATCGATAATTAACAAATGAAATACAGAATATAACATTTTAACAGTACAAAATATCTCATAGTCGCAAAAGGAAATATAGCATGTTGAAACATAATAAGCACATGGAAGATTTAAAAAAGGACACCTTTAAGATTCAATTCTAGTATTCATTGTGAACTTAACAACCTGATTCAAAGTCCTCCACTAGGCTTGAGTTGATTTGCAAAGGAAAATGTAAGAGTAGGATTCTTGATAAAATTGATAAGAGAGTCTGCTAGAAGAATCCAACAAAGGTAGACAAGTATATAAATAAGAAGTGACAATGCAAATACATCATGACATCTCATACATATTCATTGTAAAATGAACCAAACTCAATGTTACACTTCTATGCCCATTCTTAGACGGGGAGTCCTAATGATATATGATAAAAAAAGGTGTGCTTGACCCATATCACTCAAGGGATTGTTTTGGCTGTTAAGTCAGAATTTTTTAACCATATGATCTTCAATCAAGCATCAATGTCCAATTGTCACAAAGCTTACAATATCTACAGTAATGTGATCTTTGGTTAGTTAACACCCATCTCTCACCAATCCACAATATCTTTAGAGTCATATGAACTAGAGCTAGATAGATACTATAACCCCACATGCTAGAGTTTTTTAAAATATGATCCTTAGAGATAGCAAGACCTCACTGACATCAACCTAAACTTAATGCTCAAAGAGATCTCTATTATATCTTGGCTTAGAGAGTCAACCATACACAAGGCATGGCTCCCAACATGATGTAACTTATTTAAATTACAGATATGATAGGTCTGTCAAGTCCTTAAGTCAGTGTACATATTTCTCATTATCATTGTCTGGGAAAATCATTTCTAATCATGTATTAATAGTGAGATGTGTCTAATCATACCTCATTAATCGTTTAGTTTTTGTTCATGATAAATCAGTATAACATATTAGATCTTATATGCGTAAAGAATCCAAAAGTATTATCAAGAAGCAATCTCATATTAAGAAACTTAAAAAAAGGACAAATCCGATTAAAGATTTAATAAAACCTTCTAGATGTTCTAAACTCAAGGTTAATGCTGGCTTAAGGTATTTAGGATTTTAACACCACCAAAAACAGAGTAATTTACCAACTTCACGGCTTATTCACAATGTCTCTCTGAGGTTATCATGCAAAACTTCCTCCTCTTAATTCTTTGCTCTCCATTGGGTATACACATTCACTTTTCCTTCTTGTGCTCAATGTACACGCCTCACAACTAATAGTTTAACAAAAGTGGACAAATTATCATGTTACACATCACAACTTAGGGGTGAAAATTTCATTATGATGAGATACACACAACCAATATCCCTCTTTGGTCAACTCTCCTTTTCGACCTATTGCCCATTGGTTTGTCCTCTAACTCTGAGGTTACCATTCATGCAAAGGGGAGGCTCCTCTTATCTCAAATGAAGATTCCAAGCAGAAATCAAGAGCTTGAGGCTGATTGCATGGTGGATTTTATTTATTTATTTTTTAAAAAATGGATTATTATTTTTTTTAATGGGTATAATGCTTCATATACTAATATGGGTCCCATTGATAATCAACATGTTTCACTTTGCACACAACAGGGACTATATTGTTGATTTGATGTCAGAGCCTGGTACTCTTATCGCACCGGATAGTATAGGACTGATTGATGAACCAAAAGAAGCTACCATTACGATTCAATCTTTCAAGAGATTATTTAATGAAACTGATACAGCCTTATCAAGTAGCAGGGTAGCAAACTCTGCAGATTGTAGCACTGAGAATGAACCATTTATTGAACAAGGCTCAATGTCTAATTACCAAAAAGATCCAAATTTTGCTCGGGTAAACCCATGTGATTTAAGTCATCAAAACAATAGGTACATGCAAGCTGACATGAATAACTCCGCCGAATCTTCAACTATTCTCAATGTTGCCATGTCAAAAACTCCAGATACATCTGGTAATTCAAAGCATCCACGGTCACCTTCTTGGACCGAAGGCATAAGTTCTTCAACTGTCCAAAGGATGAAATTGAAGAATGTATCAGAATACATGATTAATGCTGCTAAAGAAAATCCAAAATTAGCTCAAAAGTTACAGGATGTGTTGTTGGAAAGTGGTGTGGCTGCACCCCCTAACTTGTTCACTGAGATTTGTACTCCAGAAATAGAAGATCCACTGGCTGAAGAAATGCATTCAATTGAAGATAAAGACAAGAGGAAGATAACTAAGCATGAGTTAAAACAGAAAATTGAAACTGGTTGTTGTCGTGGGCCCTTCCTGCCTCAGCTTCCTAGCCACACGCTCCATCAGAAAGTAGTTCTCTCTAGGTCACAAATGGATGCTACTAAATCTGCAGATAGATTCAATCTTTCTCGCAATCTTGATTCAAGAGAAGCCATTAACAATCCTGCATATGAAGTTTCTGATGAACCATTGCTGCAGGAGTCTCCATTTCAGCTTGTTAGACATATGCCTGTTGCTGCTGCTGCTGCTGCTGCAACAGCTGCTGTTGTTGCATCTTCAATGGTAGTTGCGGCAGCAAAATCAAACTCTGACATGAATTTGGAAGTACCTGTGGCTGCGGCAGCCACTGCAGCAGCAGTTGTGGCTACAACGGCTGCTGTCAGCAAACAATATGAACATTTGGAACCATGTTCCAGGATGCAGTGTATTTCTGGAGGCAATGACCCAAATCTAACAGAGAAGAATGAAGTTATTTCTGTCAATGAACAGAAAGCAAGCTGTCATGGTAATGATGAAGTTAATCCAAAAGAAAGGTCTGGTGATTCTCATCAAGAAATGGGTTGTACTTCTGATAAATCCATTGGAACAGAAAGTTCAAAATCTGAAAATGCACTGCAGGATGTTGTAGAATTTGAAATAATATGGGAAGATATTATTCTTGGTGAGCGAATAGGGCTTGGTATGTTTCTGAGGAACCCTTAATTAAATGCAAAGTTACATCTTTTCCTTGGTTTTCTCTTAACTTTTAATAAGAAAAGAACATCCAATCATATTTTTGATAGTGCTTTTAGTAATTCGTGTATTTTTTTCCTATGTAGGTTCTTTTGGGGAGGTGTATCATGGAGATTGGCATGGAACAGTAAGTATTTTTGTTGAAAAAGTAGTTTTTGTTCAAGTAATTAACTTAGTTGCTACATTGATGTTGTTATATTTGTGTGCTCACATATCTATAGGAGAAAATAGCTGATTACAAGCTTCAAATCATCTATAATTTGCATGTGATCTTCAAATTGTTTTACTTGCTGAAATCATAGTGTTTTGGCCAGGGACCAAAAGTCTGCACAAAATGATAGCTTAACCCTTACCAAGGGAAGTAATTTATTCTCCTCAAGGAGAAACTCTGACAATTTTTTACCAAACTTATTGCCACAATTTTGAAGTTTAAAAAAAAAAAGATGAATATTGGAAATAATTTCAACATTCAGAACTATTCATATGCCTCATCAATAGTTGAAAAATCTGAATTTGAACTTTTCATTCTTGAATTGGAAAATTCTTTGTTATATTGTTAGAATAGACAATGAATATTTTCCTAGCCTTATAGGCAGAAATATTTTCCTAGCCTTGTTCTATGAAAACATCTATCTTATATTCCTTTTTGTTTTAATGTACTTGTTTATTTGTGTATCTGCTGATGTGATTTTCTTTGTTCTGATAAAGGAAGTTGCTGTTAAAAGGTTTTTGCATCAAGATATTTCTAGTGATGCACTTGAAGAATTTATAAGCGAGGTAGAGATATCTAAAGTTTCCATTACTGTGTTGCTAATTATTGAATAGACCTAGACTCCCTATCATGTTACTGTTGATCAGCCTGACTATTACTTTTAGGACTTCATAGCACACGTTCTGCTATATCCGGTTTCATGTTTTGGCATGATTCAAGTGATCTTACAGTTTAACATTTGGGGCAAATTTCATGTTAGGATATCTGTTAAAACATAATTCAGCTTATTTGAAGTCCATTTTCCAAGCTGCTGGAAGTAATTCTCAACAATCCTTTGAAAATATAAAGTTTGAGACTTTGAAGACGAAGTAAAATCCCTGGTATTGTATATAAAAATTGACCACTCATGTTGGGATTTAGCTATAGGGATTGTTTGGGGAAGATGATTTCATTTGATTAAACAGATCCCGTCCAGCACCCAGAAATGTAAAAAGGAATTAGTTGTTGCTTGTTCTAGGCTGAAGGGTTGTGAGTTGTGTGAGTAAAGCTCCTAATGGAACAATTAACAATAAAATTTGTTAACCTTTGATTATATATTGTGATGATAAAGTATAATTTATACCTCTAATAATCCTGTATTTTATGAATATATCAAGCATATAGAGGTGGTTGTCTGTTGTCACTTCATTTGGATTGCATTCTGTCAATACCTGTACTTTTAGTGAAGAATGACTTCGCTGATTATTGCACTGTGCCTCTGGGAGCTTATCATTCTGTTAAGCTAACAAGTTTGGCGTGGGGCATCTTTTGAAAGCCTGTGAAAGTCCCTCAGATGTTTTGCTCCAGCTTGTAGACAAGTGTTAGAATAGGTTCCTATCATTTACAGCTAGTCTATTTTAGGTTGTGTTTGTGGTACACCACTTCTAACCTCTATTCTATTTAAAGAAAACTTTATTCATGATATTAAAAAAAGGATGTGCATTTGCTGTCTTCTTGCATTAAGTTCAAGTTTCATTTTTTAACATGTATGTTGATGTTGTTTTTTGTTTCAGGTGCAAATAATGAAACGGTTACGACATCCAAATGTTGTTCTATTCATGGGTGCAATAACTCGTGTACCTAATCTGTCAATTGTTACTGAATTTCTACATAGGTACCTTTTTTCCTTCTTTGTTCGTTTGTCAGCTTGAGTAATTTCGTGACCTACTAAGGTGTAATGTCATGTAAGATTTCAGACAGTAGTGGTTTCTACATGTCTGCTTTTGATATTATACTTGATGAACAATGTTCTATATTTTGTTTCATATGATTCATTCCAAGCTGGGTTCATTGGACAAACTAACTTATACGGCAGCAGCTTAGGCTTTGTATTCAGTAAATTTCAATTTTACACTAATAAAAGAAGAATTAACAGAGGAAACACGATTACGTAAATGTTAGCATGTGAATCCTCCTGTTTATCAATTATTCCATGAGCTGCATGTGTATCCTATTGGCTGTTCTAATTTCTATAGCAAAAAGATTATTCTTGCAACTTATTTTCTGTATGACAAATACATTGGATTCTGTACTTGGGGGAAAAATTCACAGTAAATTCCAATATATTATTCTTACTCCATATTAAACAAGCATTGAAACACGCATAGATTTGTGTGACGGTAAGGAGGAAAGAAATCAATATCTTATAGCCCTGTTAATCCCCAACAACCAGAGGTGTTGAATAGGCTGCAATTAAAAATACATTTGGAGCGTCTCAGGAAATGTCATGGTGGTAACTTGAATTCCTAAAAGTCAACCAAGTTTTATCTAGGATGAGTTAGAACTTAGAAGGATTAGTAGAATGGGGCTATGCCTCAACTTTAGAAATCTAGCTGTTCTGGAAGCAAGTTTGATTGAATATGGGCTCCTTTCCATACAGAACACTCAAATTTCAGACAAATTGGAAACCTAGCATATTATGAATATATAATATCGCGTATGGGGATTATTAATATTCCTATGTTACTGTTTCTTGACAAAATTTTCTTGTGTTGCTTTGCCCAATATCTAGATCTCAGACAAAAACAAGGGCTACTTGCACTCCTCAATGATCTAAAACATGTTTTCTTTGACACAGACATCTATAGTTAATGAGAGGGATTGGAGACTATGATATGTTCTTGCTTAGGTGGTCGCTCCAATTCCATTTTCTTGTTGCTGCATAAGTTCTTTTTGCACCTAGTATTTGAAGAACCCCTCTCCCCTTGTGCAAGGATTTCAAATTTTCAAGGGAGAGCTTTTTTTAACCCTTCTCTCTCAACATTTTTTAGTTTGGGAAAATAGGAAATACATGCCTTTACATTGCAGTTAATTGTTGGTTCTGAAGCGCTTATCTAGAAGAACTGATTGCTCGTCTAAATTTGGCTGGAATTGTTCTTCACTTCTCTGGAATTCATAATGTTTTTGCAGACATGATAATCTCATATGGATAACCTAGATGAGCATGCTCAGATGGTAGTTACTGAGTGATACATACTGGATGTTGTCTTATGGTGAAGTTCATACTTTGACATCCCAAAAGGTCAAAAATTTCAAAGACATTTGTTTGATTCCTAGTTGGTTTAACTAAATACATCTAATAGTAAGTTATATTTGTAGGATCGTTGGTATGTGAGAGGGAGTGAATCATGTCTTTTAAAAAATGTTTCTTTTTCGAACTCTTTTTTAAAAACCAAAGTTTGCAGCGGCAAATAAAACACAAGTGAGAAAATAGAAAAGAGAATGAAATTGAGAAACCAAGGAGCACAATGACACAAGCGATTTACTTGGTTCGGAGCCTTCGACGACTCCTACTCCAAGGCCCGCACTCGTTGAGTGCTTTCGTTGGGCAATCCACTAAAAGCCTCTTCCGGAACCGCCGGAAGAGGTAATCGAGTACAGATAAAAGAATGAGGACAAATGTAACAAGCTATACTTTCCTTTTATGCAGTAATTTAAATACAATAAAAAATTATATCGACAATTAAGGAATCGAAGAAGATTAAGCGTCAATTGTCGGAGCAACTTTTCGGCATCGCGGAGTAATTTTCAGAGCAGAGCACAGAAGAGAAAATTGTTTGAATTATTGTTCTGAAACTCCTGGTCGAGTTTTCTTAAATAGTCCATCTCCGGGCGCCCGGATCAGGTTCGAGCGCCCCCAACGTGCTGACGCGGCACACCTTTGTTGAAACTCCATCTACGGAGTTTTATCTACCTCCGAGCGCCTTGACTGTTGACGTGCCTCAGCTAACGGTCGCGTGTTGGCTCAACCAGGTGCTCTCACCGAAAAAACCTTTCCGGGCGCCCGGACCGTTCGGGCGCCCTCAGCCCTATTTTTTCCGGAACTGAGGTCCTTGCATCACAGAGTTAATACTGTATAAAATAATACATCTTACAAAACAGAGTTAGCACAATTAAACTTTTAATAGTAATAAATAATATGACTTAGATTTTATCTATCTAAGACCAGAATCTAGTCAAGGTCTCAACTTAGGTTTCCAACATGGACCTAAGCTGGACCGATGCCTACTGTCTCCTCGACCGGGAACGTGTCCTCACTGGTTCGCTCCTCCAGTGATTTACCTTCACTTACCAATTGCAGACTTTCCTTGATTGGATCCCTTGACCCACCAAGACTTCCCGCCAGATCTCAACCAATTTGGACTTCAGCCAGTTGTCAACCCAACTGGACTTCCTTCTGCCAAGTCTCAACCAACTTGGACTTCGTGCCAGGTTTCAACCAACCTGGACTTCAGCCTGGTGTCTGGTCCCTTAGACCCATCAAGATCAAATCCTGCACACTTAGTGAAACT
>JBBPFQ010109024.1:0-17343 GCA_037974815.1 Kaempferia elegans | reverse complement strand
CGGCGTGCCCGAGCATATACCTCCCCCATGTCTTAACCATTTGCACTTATGGCTAGTAGCCACCCGTGATTTACCTCTTCCGTGTTGGCTTGGGGACGGATTGACGGGGGCGCTGGGAGCGAACGATTTCGCCTTTTACCACTTGAGGTACACAGACAATTCTACCAAAACTAGAATAAGATTTTATAATATTCAACAACACATGAA
This sequence comes from Kaempferia elegans, assembly GCA_037974815.1. NCBI lineage: Eukaryota > Viridiplantae > Streptophyta > Magnoliopsida > Zingiberales > Zingiberaceae > Kaempferia > Kaempferia elegans. The sequence goes on along the minus strand of JBBPFQ010109024.1, from coordinate 17,136 downwards.
TAAACTTTATCATTTAACCTGTGAAAGTACAGAGAATCATAAACAAAGTGCCTCTTAACAGTAACCAAACACTATTACATTCATCAAATTTACGAGTAGAAGCTTGATGTATTCCACTTCCATTGGAGCAACAGTGCATATGCAACAAACCCTAAAAATATATACATATGGACACACTGGAATGGCCAAACACATTAAAAACACACTTCTTCCAGTTATCGTTTCCTCTAAAAGAATAATCCTTAGTAGTTTCCAACTCATGCTAGCAAACACTCGGCATAAAGAAAGAAATACCAAGAGAGGCTGATCGCATATTTCGAATAAAAAAATCAAGGATCAAATAACCAATCCAAAGAAGCAATAACAATGCAAATGGGCAAGTCGTCCACTTCACGATTTCACATACTTAGAAGAGATCCTTCTTTCTTTTCTGGACGTCCTGCTTCCACTTGGGCTGCTGATTGAAGAGTTCTCTGGTCATACCGAACACATTCTGGAACTCAGCATCCGATAAGTAAACCTATTGAAGAAGAGCACCGAAAGACTTTAAAAACTCGAAAAGAAGAAAGCAGATATTTCTATGATTATTTTGAAAGAAGTCCTGATGACGAACCTCTCTTCGTTTGTAATCGATTCCTCGAACAGGATTGCTTGAATTTGATTTCAGCCGCTCATAACTATATGTACTTTTGCCCTTGTGTTCTGCTGTATCTGGGTCTTGTGGTTCTTCTGAGTCCACCACTTGGCTCGCTAATACGTGGTTGCCTTCATTATCTTCCTTTCCTGCAGAAAGTTCTACAAGATCTTCCACCCTCAACTCCAGACTTTGAGTTCTTAAAGGAACTGCAAAAATAGCATGAGAATTTCAGTCAAAGCAAACATTAGGAAACGATCCACTAGTAAATTTTTGTAAATAACTTGGATCTTGTTACATTCACCATGGTATGATTAAACCAGGGTAGGTACAAATAAAGTAGTAAGAGTCATGAATACAAATCCGTGCATTGTATTTTCAAATTGTTAGGATGATAAGTGCCTTTGATACCACTAGATGGCGATTAGCGACCTATCTAACAGCACTTGCTAGTCTGCCACCTTGTAGATCCAAATTCAATCCTCGAAGATGCAAAATATTTTCCATCATGAATGCGAAGACAAAAGCTATTTAGCATGATGCATTGTAAGTCTATATCCATGAAGAGAATGCAGGCCTGTGTACAATGAAAAGTTGAATAAATCAACATCTACTGCACCTTATACAAGAGACCTAAGTCTTTCATAGATTCATCTGTCAACACCAATTACAAAGAAAAATAAACAAACAAACTCTCCCTGAAAAGAAATCACTCGTATACAAGTCTTGTAGTCTGCTACAACCTACAACCCTTTAAATGCATCAGTGGTTACCACCAGTGAGAAATTTACAACCCCAGTTGGCACTTGGGCATAGCAGGGCCCATTGGACCCAATGTGTTGCTGAAACTCAACAAAAATGTCCATGCATACTCCATCCTCTAAAATTAATTCTCAAGAGACATATATCTAAGTCTTACATAATCCATGCTCAAGACAAATATTGTAGAATTCAATTAATCACTTAAATATTTGACCATAGAGCAGTTTCATCTTTCAATGAGACAAGAAAATTATAGATGATCAGTAATAGAAAACAAAAAATTAAAGGTTCAGGTTCAAGACAATTATACCTGTGTCAGTTGCTTTTGGAGCAGGAGAAGAGCTTCTGCTTCTTCTTTCTGTGGAAATTTCAGACTCACCCTTCTTCGTTTCAGCAGTCAAAACAGAAGATAGGGCAGCAAATGCAGCTGCTCTCTGTGATCCTTGTTTTGGTTCTGGTGGCTTTGGAGCAGTAGTTTTTGTGCTTGAAGCTGGATTGAATGCAGATGATAATGCTGCTAAAGCAGATGCTCTCTGTGTCGGACCACTGTGGTTCACAGTGTAGGCTTTGTTATTTGACTGCGGCAAAGCACTCGAAGATGAATTGAATGCAGAGTTGAGGGCCGCTAATGCTGAAGCTCTTTGAGTGGGTCCACCACTGTGATTAACATTGTTGGCCTTGCTGGATTGTGATGAACCGCTTGAAGATGGATTGAATGCCGAAGAGAGAGCTGCTAAAGCTGATGCTCTTTGAGTGGGTCCACTATTACTCACATTGTCAGGCTTATTAGGCTGCAGAAAGATCACAGTAGTTAAGTTGTTCTTGTAACTGGACCTACTCAGGATGCTGTTTAGTGGTATATATTGGAATCTACTTGTTTTAATATATATATAGGGAAAAAGAGATAATTATTTGTAGAGTTTAGTTTCAAAATAATAGTTTGCAACATAGATTGAAGTTATGCTTCCCGTATTAAGAAATGAAAATACGAGATTTTAAATCAAACTTTGAACTTCATATAGCACACAATTTTACTAATTAAAATTTTGGCAGATAGAGCTTTTGCGTAACTTAAACCAACAGATATTTCCAATGCAATTAGTCAAAAATTTTCCATTTACCTTTGCAAATCACACACTTATTATTCAGAATATCTCATTATCTATTTCCTGTAAAACTAAGATTACTTTTGTTCTTGCAGCATATATGATGTATATGGAGCATCACTAATTCGATGTCTCTGATAATAGAAAAAATTTATCCGACCGATTATTGTCACCCTAAAGGGCAATGAAATTTTTTTTTTTTAAATGAGTGTCAACAATTCTGAAATAATAAAATGTACCAAAACTCAAAATTATGCTATCATTTTGTTTATTTCCCTTAATTTATAGCCTTTCTAATGGTCCAGCTACTTCAGAATTTTTCATACCAAGTACTTTGGTGGTGAAGGCAAAGGTTTTATACCAAATATGATAGACATTCATGCTCATAAGATTTTTAGCATTGTTTGACACTGGCTGTCAGAACTTAAAGCAACACTCCACCTATTTAATCCAGGCTTCAGATCAGCAGTTATTTTTAGATTTGATCAAATAATGGTTTATCATAATTCCTAAATGTACAAACTGTTAGGAAAGAGTTCAATTTATAGATACATGAGCAGAATGTCAAAGATATTGTTATCAGCATTTTAATCTGTCAAGGCATCACTTGCAGACTTCAAAGATAACTGCTAATGGGAACAAATTTAAAGTTTTACAGACTTTTTATACAGAACCCAAACAAATGCACAGATGACTTCAACCATTTCAACTCAGGACAAGTATCATGATTATATGGAATTGTCTGAGTCAATTTTTAATAGGCTATTTGCCCATAACAGTAAAGTTTTTAGCAGATATATAAGTCTCTAGAGAATAAGCATACAACTAAAGATGACATTGGATTTTTATATCTTTCTAGAAGTAAAAGGCGTGACAAGAAGACATTTTACCTCTGGAGCATGCATAACTGTACCAAAAAGTTGTGATAATTTTTTCTGGAAAGAATTTCCTTGAGCCTGTTTTACAAAAAAGTGATTTTGAGCATTCAAATTACTGATATCTCTAATAGAACGATCAATCAAAATTTGCAAACCAAATTGAAAGGTGATTTAATTATACATGAATGTCAACTGAAAGTAAACTAACAAAATGAAAAAAGCATGAGATCACAGAAACCATGAAAAAGAGTAACTTACAAAAATAAATATAATTTTCATCTAGATTCATAATAATTATTACTTTGCCTTTGATACTTTATAAAACCAGATAACTCATTTTAAATACTGCTACATATGTGATTTTAAAAAGTAGAAAATTTTAAGATTTTTTTAAAAGAAAATTAAAATCAATTTTGACGGTTATAATCATGCCAAACATATTCTTTATATTGCTTCTGTTTTTTGCGAATGAAAATTAAAAATTGGAAAAAAAAAAAATCAGTTCCAAACTGACCTCGATGCTCCAAGACCTCTAAGTGTAGAGTATTTTTGATTCTGCTAGATGAATCTATTCATATCCTTGGTCTCAAATGGTTCGCTATTAGTAACATTTTCACCTAAAAAATGGTTATGGGCCATATTTATGAGGTTTTTTGGAAACTTCCGGGGACTAACACAACCGTCAAACTGTAAGTGAAGTTTACAGTTAGTTCACAACTGCTACATTTAATTACAAAAAAGAAGTAAAACAAGAGAGACAAACAAAGCCATTTTTGGATTGACATGTGTTCATAAAATATCACAATTTGACGAATGTTTATTCATCAACCCAAGTCCCAAATATTTATGGCCAACCACGTGGATATAATTAATCCCTACATTGAAATTTATGAAGACCATATCTCTAGTAATATTCATATCTCAATTTAATATATGCTTCTTGCATAAAATAAATAGCCTCCAATACAACAAGCTTGAGCTAGCATTTTAATTCATTGGTAAATTGTACTAGTTAAGGCCATCAAATGTCTCACCTATATAAAATAAAGTCGTGTTTCAGAATCAATATTTCAGATGAGCAGGCAAAAAATTATCAAAATCAACAGAACTCACCATTGCCTTTGTGTTGTTCCAAGTGAAGTATGCTGTGAAGAAGCATGGTTCATTACCTTCAGTGACTATATACATAGGAATATCTGGAGATAGACCCTCAAGTGGCACTGCATGCTCAATGTATTTCTGAAAAATGGATGTTTAGGGAATAAAAATGCCAAAAAGGAAAAAAAAAAAAAAAAAAAAACATCCAAGAGTAGGAAATTTAGCACTTATACCTGTCCTACCATAAATGCCTTTTGTTTCTCCTTGAAATCCACATGTTGACCAACCCAAACAAAAATCTCAACATGTGAATCAAGTATCAACATGTCTTCAGTCAATAAATCATCTTGTGAAAAATTGAAAACTTCAGGGAACTACAAACGAGGTGACGAGTCCATTAATGAATATGAACAAATTACCCTTAAAGTGCTTCAGATGTCAAATGCTATCAAGTCATCATAAATTGCATACCTCAAATTTTCCTGGAGTGTCAGGTCCACAACATGAAGATGTCGAGCAGCGATGAAGTTGAATATTGTCATTTATATGGTTATATAAAAAGTCATACAAGTAATGAAAGCAATCTTTGATTGGGAAAAAAAACAACCTTTATTTAATGAAATTGTGTACAAGTGGGGATCTTTAATGATATCTTGAACAACTTTTTTGCTAGTATAGTTTTGCTTTCCACCAAGAGCAAACCAGAAAGAAGAACTCTCTGTTCCCTCCTTGGCATGCTTCAGTGTAACACCTGGCTGTTGGGTAAGAAATTGATAAGTATATGTTCCATTATAAGCAGATATAATTAATTGAGAGATGCAGTAACATGAAAACTGAGACAAACCAATCAGCATACTGTGTGATCTTTAATTCAATTGCCAATGTCACATTATTGAAATATGTACCCACAAGTAACATATGGATCAAGCAAGATTGAGTATAATGATTTTCCTCTAGTGTAAAGAAGGATGTAAATTTTAAATCTTTATATAGTAGGGCTAGTATAAAACAGCAATATGCTGGGCAGCTTTATTGGTTAAAACAGAAGCTTCAATGATTACTTTATATTCTTGGCAATCAGTTAATATATACTTCTTAAAGTGTTCTCTTTCACCAAAAAATAAATCTATGATCAAGAACTTCCATTGGAAGTCATGATATAAATAGACCTCAAACTACGAGTGTGAGTGAAAAGCTGTGACACACATGAGAGAAGGGCAAGAGAAGAATATAACAGATGTTAGAGCTGACCATGAGCTAATACCAGTCATCAAAGAATAACCATGGTTTCAAATCTTGAGCATGCCGGTCGGAATGGGTAGAAATTTTTGTTCCACCCACCGACTAGTACACAAGAAACTCCAATACCCCCACAGTATTCAAGCAGTCAAGTTCTTCCGCAATTCTGCCTTCGTGCTTAACATCTTACATGAGCTTGAGTGTTTTTGCAAGGACAAAAACCTTTCACCCTAGCTGCAAGTATCTTCCACCTTTGTCCAAAGAGGCCTTAGCGTCTTCTACTGTTTGGCAACCCTCCACCTGCTCCTTCCATGACTGTCTGCCAAAGACAGCCGGATCCTTCCCCAATATGACACCACCTCCTCTCGAGCTGCAAACTCCTTCAACTGACCAGGCAAGGTTCCTCCACTTCTTCCTCCTCTTGTTCTTCTTTTCCCTCCTCGTCCTTAACAGTCTGACTGAAAAAGGAAATCATTCCTACCAGAGACTGATAAACCTTGGTATTAACCATGGTACAAGTGCCGGTTTCTATGTATTTCTTACATGTTTCTTAATGCCATACTTTTAGGACTAAGTATGATCAAGTGCCATAACTGCCTAACCGGCACAATGCGAGTATTTGAATCCTTGGGTTTGTTTACTCTAAATTTTTTCGATGGAATGTAAATGCCTAACATACTGGTTATTGTGATCAACCAATTAATTGTCAGCTTCATTGAATGTAAATGCCTAACATACTGGTTATTGTGAAAAATATTGGAGTCAGTGCGCCTAAATAATGGAGCCATGTTGGACCTAACTTTCTTTTTAGATATTTTACCTGATTGAGATAGATAAAACAGTTTTGTTTGATTAAAAGAGAACCATTACATTAGTGCGTACACACACATAGTTTAATGAATCTCATTTGGAAAGTTACCTTCAAAAACTCAGCAACTCTTGCAGCCCACTGCTGTTGTTCCAAAGTACTTGAGATTCCATGCCAAGCAAATAGAGAAGTCCCAGATTGTAAAAGGAAACAATCGCTGGAGGTTAAGGATGTTGCAACCTTAATGCAAAGAAGCATAGAAAAACTATTTTAGTCTCAGATTGCTAAAAACCATTCATACCAAAGCTAATGGAAAGTTAGGAGGCTATTTTGATTGTGAAAACAAGTATAGAAGCAATATTCTTATACCAATCGACAAACATAATACAACTTGATGATGATTAAGATGCCAGCTTGTTGCACTATGATATCCATATCTGCTAAGGTGGTCACTGAATTCAGACCCATAGAAAATCCACACTCGGGTCAACTTTCTTTTTAATGTGATCCAGATACATTATATTTAAAAAAATTGACAAAAAATTTCCTTACAACTAAAAAAAACAAAAAAACAAAAAACAAAACAATTCAACAACTTCTGTTATCCTCAGAGTAAGCCTAGAATCAAGAGAAAAAAAGGTTGGCCTAAATGCAAGAGGCTGCAGGGATCACAGGAATTAAGGAAGAATGATCAAGGAGCTATAAGACAAAAAACTTATTTCAATGACTCAAATCCTTGGCAACCTTAAAGAGGCACACTATGTCATGTGAAAGAAGCTTAAGTATCCATGTGAGACTTTGAATGGAATTGATATAAAAGATAGTGCATCAATAATTTGTGCTTGAAATTCTGAATCATACAATGCTCCTATGCAGTTTTCCAAAAACCAAATGCATACTCTATTTTTAACTCTTAACATTTGCATGTTTTAAATCTGGAATTTTAGACAAAGTAAGGTTTTATTATGTTTCAAAAGTGGAAAACAAGAGTTTGAGATAAGAGCATGAGAAGAAAGTTAATTGAAGAAAAGCCACATAAGCATACCGCATCAACTTGAATTGCTTTATTGTTATGGACTGATGTACCAGATACTTGAATAAGTGCAATGCTATCCAAAGTGTAAGTTTCATCATTGATGTTCTTCTCTGCTAAATGCTTTTTGTAGCTAGAGCCGATTCCACCCTAAAGAAGACATCAAAGTAAAAAATACAATATAAAAGATGTGGTATCAAAGACAATCAAGAATCTCCTTGACAATACAAAAACAGCTGGTTCAATTTTGCTGTCAAATGGGAAGCAAATCAGTTAATCAAGCAACACCTTTAGGACAACCATAGGCTGAAAAAGTGCAATAAACTGAGGTGGCTCTTTGCCTTGAAAGACATAGCCCTGCAGGATAAAACAACTGATCAAGCTTTTTTTTGTCACATGCTAGTATACAAACAAGCTAACCAAGTACCTGAACAGGTCTTCCTTTCAATGAGTTGCAGATTGAGTTAGACAACCGAGTAGCTGCTGCTCGATCATCCTGGCACCAAAGCATATCATTGTACAATTTAAGATTTCAATAAATAAATGTAAGTAAACAAGCTGCGTTAAGTGTATGGAGTTATAAACACTAGAATCAGACACAAAGAAAAGAGAGGTTTGACTGGAACTTGTGATGCACGCATGGTAAAGTGACAAAGAAGATCATTCATTGAAAGTTCAACTCGATCAGAAAAGCCAGCTAACAAGTTTTGATAATTAAATCAAATAAATATTACGGACTCACACCTTCAACTTTAATTGTTCAGAATGCCAAATCCCTTAAACCAAGTAGAGTTTTTATAGATATCCCTCTACCACTCATAACTTCAACTTTAATAGATTCACCTTGTCTAAATATAAAACTAACTAGTTGTCTTTCAATACTTTCAAATCATTTCGGCTCGTTTTTCTGATTGTATCATCTAAGAAAACTCAAAAACATAAATAAATTACTGGCTATATGATGTATAAATAATGGGGATTGTTGTGAAGATAACCACCGAAAAGATTAAGACATGTAAGTCAATTATCAGGAAAAAAAACTAACAGATCTTGTATGCACTTGAGGATGGTAAAAAATAACCACTCCTAATCAATTGCACTAAACTAATATTGGTTGAGTTAATGAAAATTGTGAATCTACTCAGAAACAAAGAAATGGGCAATTCAGATTTCATAAATTCAAAACTTATATGTCAGATATCCATTTTGGTACTTCATCAGCTTACCTGAACACTGTCCTTGCCTATCCAACAACACAAGTAGTATTCATCTTTTTTCTCACTGGCACGATAAGTGCAGAGTACAATGTAACAATCCCCACTGTAAAATCTACCGAATTCTTCATTTGGAATTGGTTTTTTTGCACCACCATTAATAAGCCAAACCTAGAGTCATGTTTCACAAAATTGGAGCACAATGACAATTAGGTTGAATTTCTGGTGCACCTTACTAGGAGGTCAAAGTAATGTTGTGCACCTCAAGTTTTTCTGATCCTTCAATTAATGGGGGAATTTCCTCACTTAGAACTGGTGCTTTGGATGCGCCCTTCACATCAACACCTTGTTGTTTTAGCAAAGCTACCAATACAATAAAAGGTAAAATGATCACAAATCTGGACCAAATAAATACCAAAGATTAGAAATAGAGTTAACTACCAGCCACTTTTCCTCGGGCTTCATCACCACCAGGGATTCCTGCTCCAGATCCTGAACCCACAGGCCATGATTCAAAGTGGGATTTAAATGACTGTGTCTCATAACCTTGAATAACTTGAGTTATCTGTGTTGCCTTCGATCTATTTTGATTAATGATCAAATCCTAAAAGCATATTCATGAAGTAAAATCATCAACCATAAAACACATAATTAAAGAAAAGAAGAAAGTCAACTTTTACCTCAGCAGCTTTGCTTATAGCTTTTCTCTCATCAACTTGAGTTACCCGACCAACCCAAATGAATATCTCAGCTCCACAATCCAGTACATAGCATTTATTATTCTCTAAAATTGTTCTCGAAGGATTGTTATCTTCCAGCTTCAACTGACCAACATTTATACTACCAAGGAAAAGTAATCATTGTTACAGCATTATTGTTAGCAAATTTATCTTTTTCTTACTAGAATTTTGGACTGAAAACTGCTTCATGCAAGATCGCCATCATGGAAGTAGAAATATAAAGAAGGCCACCTAAGCAACTTATATACATACCAAGGTAGAGTATAAATCAAAAAGAACAATTGTTAGCTGCATATAAGCTTTTCTAAACTAATAAATATTTACTTTTCTAATGCAACCATACAACCCAGGCCTTTATCAGCTAAAAAGAACACCAGTTTACTAGTTTGCCACATATGTTGAATGACGCCTGTACTATATCAAAGCAAATTTTTACATGTTCAATTCTAAAAAACAATATTGTAGTCACTGACCTGTAAACCATTTCATCATGAACATGATGAATATTTATTTTTCACATGGAACTATTGTAGAGCATGTCCTTATTAACTAAAACAAAACACCAGTGTACAACTTGTTGCGGCATTTGCATCTTGAATGAACAATGTACAACATCCTAGCATAAAAGTATAAGTCTGATCTACTTTGAACCTGCCATAGAATTTCTAGAGACAATTTGTGCTTAAGAAAAATAGAGATTCCCAAAATAAATTTTCTGGTCCTGTTACAATCCTGTGACAGTATAGAAAAACTCATCTATGTTGGGTTGAAATTTTATAAGACAAAAAAAGGTAGCCCAATGCACGAAGTTGTCTTAGAGAAAGGTCATACCTCATAGAGTAGATTGTATGTAGCCTTACCATGCATTACAAGAGGTTATTTTTGCGACACGAACCCGTAACCACAAGGTCGCACAGCAGTAACTTTATCATTGTATCAAGGATCCCCTTCAAGTTTTATAAGACAAGAAATCCTCACAGTTTCAAAATGGAATTGTTGGAATATGTGGAAAAGTGGATTATTTTTTATATTTATGCATAGTGCCAATTCCTAGGCATGAATCTTGAAAATTATGTGCTCTTTAATATTTGGTAAGCCATAGTAATTATAGTTCATTCCTCCACATCAGCCAAGCCTGAAATATACCTAAATCAACAAAATAGTAACATACGGCTAACCCTGATTCTAGATGGCCATGATCCATAATGTTAAAAAACATTGTTAATATTTAAGATTAACAATGCCTTGTATGAGTAGACTTGGGCACACAGTCTCAAACCTTTGGGGTTGATTGATGGTGCGATTTGGGTTGATTGATGGTGTGATCACACTTTCAAGGGTATTGTGAGCAATGCATACGAGTGATAATAGCATATGATAAGGTATGTGATTTATTTTGCCAGGTCAACTGTTCTTCCAAACCAGAACATTTGTTTTACTTTCCTAGGATCTGAAATTTGTGCTTTTTTAGAACAAGCGTTTTACTCACTTCGACACTTACAAAAGGAGACATTTATATGATCAGAAATCTCAAGGGGAAATTATTCAGTTTCTTCAATTATAGGATCTGGGAGGAAAGAAGTACTAGAATGATCAGGCATATCACAAATCCCTCTTGACTTCTAAATGCCCTACAAAACAAAATTCTTTTCACCTACATATACAGGTATTCTAGATTAAGATGGGATCTCAATGGAGACTGATGTCATTTTTGATAAGAGGATTCATGATGGTTCTACCAGGGTAATCAGATCAAGGCATCTTCGTGCACTACTTGATTTTACTTCTTCATGAGATCATGCCAATGTGAACACTGTAAAGAACTGAATTCTATGGAGAAGAATTTGTGAGGCTAGCTTCCTCATTTAGCAAGCACATAACCATATTGTTTTCTAACAATATCTCCAAGCTACATCTTCTTTCATATACTATCTTTACATTTTTTTTGTTCATAATAAATCTTCGAGTTGGCCTCTTTGGCCTCTTTCATTCATCACAGGAGAGTATTGGGTCACCATGCTACAAGTTTTGTGAGGATGGAATCAGCTTATCCTTCTATCTTATATCAAATATATTAAAGACAAAAGTACAAAGTTACACAGTTAAATGACAAAGCGCATTTAAATATTCTTGTTATGTCCACGTTTTATTCATACTAGCAATTTATTATTTATTATATAGAACAGGTACTTGCACTCTTGGTCATAAATTTAGTATTATATGAAATTAAGTTAACAATTCCAAGAGCGATGAAACTGATTGGAACAACTTATCAAACGAGAAAAGGAATTCTTTTCTGATTCTGAGAAAAATTGTAATTAAATAAAATAAAAAATGAAATTCCATTTTTCAATAATTCAACCATAAGTAAGTAAATTCACCTATAGAGTTTTGCAGGAACAGTTTCCAGAGCAAGGTCATCTTCAGTCAAAACCTTCTTCGCAATTGGTGCAAAACCACCAAATAGTACCCAGAATTCACCAGAATCTAAATCTGCTTGGAGTTTTCCGTCTTCTGCCTTGGTTCATGCACAGAGTACATTAAGAAAAACAGCATAATGAAACACATGACTGAGTGTGGATATTCAAGTCTTTAGTCTCACCAATTATTGCAACATCACATTTCCCATCATGATACTGGTCTTTCAAATGTTGAACTACTTCCAATGCTTTTGCTCTTTCTTGGATATTAGAATTAGCACCATTAAATTGATATATCTTCTTCTCCGTGTCAAGTATAAAGACATCATCATGATTCAAAGATGTGCGAGCAAAAGGAACCTAACAATTTCAGGGAAATGAGCCTTACCAATCTGAACATTAAAAGTCATGAAAATGAGTGGAATAACAGTGTCACCTGTTTCATTCTAACAATACGCTTTCCTCTGCATATGTACAGTCGTGTCTCAAACTTCTCCTCTTCTGGTTTTTTGAATCCAGAAGCAAAACCTCCTTTGAGAGGAATAATGCAGGGTTTGAAATATGACAAAAACTGGTCAGATTCATTGCCTTGAAGTTCTCTGTGCTGAACAGCACGACCTCCGAGTACTGCATCAAGCTCAACACTCTTGATTGCAGCGGTCCCTGCTTCATCCTAAGAATAATTCATAAACTCAATCTCATAAGAAAATAACATAATTTTCAAAACCAGCAAGTCAAAGAAGCATACTTGACTAGAATCTTTTCCGATCCAAAAGTGAATGTCGTATGCATATGCGCCACCTCTAGAAGTTGTCTACACATAAAACATAAAAATGTTTGCTGAAACTACAAAAAGAAAATATTACCAATACAATAAGGCATCCACCAAGATAAGAATGCAGTGACTTCATAAAGCATTCAGATGTCAGTGAACAAGGTTATAAAGGACATAATTGTATATGCTAAAGATATGTTCTCTAGTCCTCCAACCACTGCATAACACCTTTTTCTCATTATTTCTATTAACATATTAAAGAAAAAGACTAATGTTCGGTAATCACATTTCTGAAGTCCAAAGGTCAGGATTGTTAAAGAAACTGCAGGAGAGTAATCAAGCATTCATAATTCAGAAAATCATGAAAAGTAATAGCTAAATAATAATACATAAAGTCTCGCCATTATGTTAAACCTACCTAAGTGACTTATGATCTCATTTTACTATTTCACAGGATCAGTATTGAGGATTCAACTGTTGCAGACACATGAGCTGACACACTAGGAGTTTGCGTGATATATTTAATCCTCTTAAGTTTTGATGTTCCTAAGACCCAAAGTCTAATTTATAGTCTAGAATAGGATCATCCTTAATTGACAATGCAAGTGTACGTTCCAAACATCTCATCATATATTCGGTTTGCTCTAATACCAACTATAATGGCCAACTTAGAGAGAGTTGTCTTGTTAATTTCATCAAGCCCAACACAATCACTAGCTCAAAACACTTATCCCAAGTTATTAGTAGTTCACTCATCTATAAAGCCTATAAACTATTAGTAAGACCACAATTATCTACGTGAAACTATTATATAAGGGTCATTTATGAGCAAGACAAATTCGTATGTTTTACCATGTGATAGCCACAGAGACTTTTACCCAACTTCATAAAGCTACATACATAGACATGTCCACAAAAAGAAAATTTTCAAATAATTGTCCATTCTTTAGAGTCCTTTACATTAAAGTAATGTCATAGATCATAAATCAAATGATCCTGATATTTGAGGTAGGGATAGATTGACTAGTGCACTGGACTTCTCTCTTCTCTGACTCGAATGCTAGGAAGGACACAACATAATGGAAACCTAACATGAGACTAGATAGTAGGAATTCATGTAAAACTAAAGAGCTTATTGTCCACACTGAACTGTCAATTGACCACAATGAAGCCTATTTTTCTCTTAGATTAGAGTTTTGGTTAGACATATTAAACTACTTCCCCTTGGATATAGGTAAAAGTTCTTGAAGAAAGGCACTTTTTTTTATTAAAAATACTATTTGTGGTGCAGTCTTTTCATCAAACTCCATTCGTGACACTTGATTTTAGCTTTATTGGCAGCTTGTGTTTTTCCTCCTTTTTTTTTTGAACGAATCAACCTGATTTTCTATGTCCATCAAAAGTCACTCAACCAGATTTTTCAAGTCTGTTCATGCTCAAAATATCTTGTATTTCTGGAAATTATAGTGTGAAATCAACAGGAATATTATGAAGAATTTGATTATGGCTGCATCATCCAATATTTGGGTCACAACTGCAAGATTACTCTCACTAACGTATATGCCACTCATGCAACAAACAAAAATGAAAAAGGTATAGAAAGAGTACCAGTAAGATTATGTATGAATCTCCGCAGTAAAATTTACCATAATCAGACTTCGGAAGAGGTACAGGCTGAAAATTCTCAATACGCCAAACCTCCATCCCACTATGTTATGTCAAGTATTTGACAAGCCAAGGAAAAAAAAAAGAAAATATAGGAAGAAAAACTAAGAAAATCAGGTAAAACTACTAAAAAAAATTGTGCTGGTGCACTGTATTGCATAATAAGAAGGATACACCCTTTGACCAGCTCCCTGAAATGCAGGATCAAGAGATTTTGTGGAACTAGACATAGTGCAGCAACCTGTTATTTCGCAAGATAAGGTGCAATTACAGATTAATGAGTCAAATAAAGGGCATGAAACTTCACCACAACTTAAGAAACTAAAGATAAAACTATTAGAATCATCAGTTAAAGCATGATTGGCGATCATACATGATTAACTAATCATAAGTTTGACACCATACAAGATTATCTGGGGCAGCACCAGATAGGATAAGGTTTCAGTAAAGAGTGAAATTAATAAATTGTATCTTAAAAATCAAGCATAAGTAGAATAAAACTTAAATTTATACCATTCAGCTGTTTATTATTTGACCAATATATTTTTAAATTGTCTGTTTTTATTTACATCACAAATTCTCACTCAACGTCACAGCTTGTGAGGAAGCAAATGCCATAAGTTCTATCCTCCATCTAAATTTTAGGAAAACCTCCGGACCTGTTTTATATTGCTAGTATATTTGAGCTTGAGGTACAAACTAAAATGATCTCAATAGATAGGAGCTAGAAATGTCAGTTTTGAGCTTAAGGCAAGCTCAAACAATCTCTCTACATGGCATCCGTGCATTAAGTTCTGTGCACAAGTGAGAATAGCTTAGCTCCTACCCTGGAATATTTATGAATTTACCTGCCTTATCTCTGGCTCTACTTGGTATCATGTGTGACTTCTTTAAACCTGGCCTTGCCACCTATTTACAATGTTTTTCAGAATTTTAAAGAGTAAGGGGCCCTATCATTATCACAAAATTCCTAGTCATGAAAGTATGCCTGTATTCAAACATTTATTCATCTTCCCTTTTTGGAGTCAATATTCAAACATTTATGACATAGTAGGATTCCCTCAGCCTTGTTATTGCCTCCTCATTTACAAACTCAGCACTTCTTCCCTAACCATATTTGAACTTGTCATTGCAGCTGCATTTGCCTGCCATGCTGGCACACTAAAAAGTCTAAGAGAACTTTGGCATTGTTTAATTTTTCAGCTTTCAAACATCAACAAGTATCAACATGATCGCCAAACTAGGTTTCACTTTCAGTGAATCAAAATTTCATTTTCAGCAGTTAAGAAACAGCAACCATCAACAACAACGATAGCAACCAAGACATATTAAAAAAAAACTTATTTAATTATAATCAAGACATGAAACCCAATTTTAATCACTAGTTGGCAGAATCTCACAAGTCAAATCGACATAAAGAAAGGTTTAAAACCGAAGTACACAAGATCATTCCATTGAGCCAATTTTTAAATTAAAAAATATATCATCAAACTATGAGCATAGAACACGTAAAACAAACATTTTTGTCACGGATAATCATCTAGAGACTAGAAGTCACTAAAATAACATCAAAATGATCCAGAAAACCAAGTTAACTAAGCCAACGCATATAACGGTGTTTGATCTGTTCTACAGCGTTGCTGGATCACGTCCCAGAAAACGTGACATGGTGATGGTGTACAAACGTGTTAAGATTAAAAACCAACAAAATTTCAGTTATAAATCATCTATTTTCCTACTGACACAACCATCCACGGAAACCAACTGCAAATCCGATATCTAGAACAAGAAGGCCCCCATCCATCCAGGAACATCGGCAGACGACTAAATAGAGAAACGAACCATCAGACATGATCTCAAATCCACAGCCATTTCCAACATGATCGAAATAAATTTCTCGCTGCTGCAACTATATACATTCCAGAACAACTATACTTCTAAGAAAGCAAAACAGAGTAACAAAAATAATCAATCAGGCACCAGATGAACAAGCAGGGAGAAGATCCGGTGACGACGGAGGAGATGCGGACGACAGATCGAGCAGGAAAAGAAGCTTAAAAAGTGGCTTTGAATTGCGATCGCCTTTTCCTCTGCGATGCGAGCGATATAATGGGAAGGCAAGCCAGTTAAGGCAGTGTGATTGTGAACTCCGCTTCCCTCGTCGCAGTCCTTGCGGGACCCAGACCCGCACTCAGGTCATGTGCGGGTCCCGGTCGGCATGTGTCCGATCAGCGGGGTGGGTATCCTTCGGGTACGTGAGCTGGGGTGTCAGAGCATAGGAGAGTGGCGGTCTATTAAAAGAAAAGCGCGAGGCAACAACTTTCCGAGCTGGAGGCGGGTGAACTTTTCTGCCATGACCACGCCAGCCAGGGGAATCAAATCGCCGACCAAGACGAGGTGGACCCTGCGGTGAACGGAAACGGTTCACCGATGGGAGGAGTGGACTCATCACGGACCCGCTGCGTTCGGAACCGGACCGCTTGTCAATTAAACCGGTTCGAACCGGAAGAGAATACAGGGGGCTTTGCTAATTTTAAAACGGTATTTTACTGAAGTAAGTTTTGATATTATCTAAATTACTACTAAATTTTTATCTCTTCTTCGATAGAAAAATTAATTTATTATGGAATTGCAACGGGGACATGTCTCGTGATGCGGGTCACTGACATGGCACATGGAGAGAGAGAGGTGGGGTGTCTTCCTTTATGCGTTAGTATGGGAAGCAGACAGTCCGCTGTTAAAGAGTATTTACAATACTTTACCT
>JBBPFQ010109023.1:0-49436 GCA_037974815.1 Kaempferia elegans | reverse complement strand
GCGTAAGGATAATGATATGGACTGTGAATGATTCTATAATATATATTCTTTGCCCATATATGTTTATTTGTAGAGGTTTCTCTCTTTATTGGTATAAGATCCAAGGATTTGAGTTCGGATACATTTGTGTTGTGAAAGAGTTCCGTGAATGAGAAAGATAGTGCATTTTGTTTGAACTGAATCACTGATGAAAAAAAAAGGAGGTCCGAGTGATAACGACGGCGACGTGGATTTAGGAAGTGACCTTTTTATTGGGGATAGAGGGACTTGAACCAGAGACCTCGCCCGTGAAGTAAATCATCGCACATCCAACCAGAGAATCAATAGACAATCGTCCACGATTCATCCTTCCCCAACTTAAGCAAATTAACCCCGTAATAATTGAACGCCGCAACATGTCCGATTTCGAGAGAAAAGGGATTAGAAAAAAAAAAGGCTATGCGAGTCCGGTAATCCCCTAACCGGGTATGAACTCCTCCCTTCTACGCTCCGTGGGTCCGAGCTTCATTGCCTGCATCTTTATCCGAGATGATAACTAATTGGGGATCGAGAGTCTTTTTTTGAAGATAGAAAAGAAATGCTTTCTACTTATTAGCCACAAAGAGTGAAAAAAAGTCAAAGGTGTAATAAACTCTCTATTGATAGACAGAAGGTATAGCGAAAAACACTTCATTGAATTGACCAGAGCAAGGCCCCCTACTCACCCTGTTCACGGTTGGTTGGCTGGGAACAAAAAGAGTAATAGGTCTTCTCTCTTTTCTCTTTCCCTTGGTGTGGGACTAGGAACTAGGAGTCGCTATTGCTATGTCATCCCCAACAGTTAGCTCTGTTGTTAGCGCAAAGGGAGTGAAAGCAGTGACTTCCGTACCCTCCAGAAGTTCCGCAGTTAGCTCCGCTCGTGGCATAGCTCAGAGTCTGAGTCTTAGTAGTAGCGATCAGTCCTTTTGCCGTTCACGACTCCGATGTTTTCGGGTGCAGATGAACAAGCGGTGTGATCTTTTCCAATGAATAATACCAGACGACAAGGGGTGGTAATTTCTTTTAATGACATGGCACGGATCTGTTTAAGATGAAAAAGAAGAAGCAAAGCGATTCACGGGAGGCCTAAATATAATATAATATAAGTTGTGAATGGCTCTTCCTTCCTTTTTCCCTTGCTGCTCCACTCAGCCTTTATGAGAGTTATTGTCAAAGTGTCTCTCAACTTACTTATAGGGCGCTCCTTCTTGTCTTCTTGGGATTCCCTCTCTAAGTAGGTCGGGTCTTCCAGGTTCCCATCCTACATGAAAGGCAAGGTACGAGCGATAGCGACGTCTCGGGAGGCAAAAGAAAAGAAACTCAGATGCCTAGAACGGCTGCTGCTGCTTCATTTAAGGTCTCTTAGGGTTATTTTCACTCTCCTGCTATCGTCCCTTGCCTTTGATCGGAGCAACTCATACTTGATTGAATCTTCTCCCGCATAGTAACGTAAGGGGTGAAGGAACGAGTGTCAACGACGTGCAAGCCAGGAGTCTCTCTTTCAGCAAAGGCTGGAGAGCACCCTCTCCCTATTTGGACTGATTCAGATACTGGGTTGATAGAGACGCTCACCTAAGGTTAGGTGTCAAAGTCTTTGTTTTCGCAGGTTCTTTGTTTGCTCAAGCCCTTCTCCTTCCATTTCTGACGAGCCTGTGCCAGTCTCCTTTTTCGGGGTTCCCTGCTCTCGCTTCGCTCTCATGATTTCACCCTTGTGAGTTCCCTGCGAGTAGTTGACTTTCAAGGGTCCGGGCTAAGAAAGGCGCAAAGGAGGCAGGCATCAGTTTCATTTGTTTTGGACCAATCCATACCAGAAAGCTAGTAGGAGTCTTGCGGTGGGATAGACAAGGATAGAGCTAGGGAAAGACATTCAATCTAACAAGTGTCATAATGCCAGTCATCAAAGCTAGTCGCTACGCCCTGCCATTTCTAATCTCTTTCCAATGAGAAAGTGTAGCTGCGTTCTGGTGGAAGTCTCTATAGGAGATACGAGTGCTCGACTGAAAAGAAAGAGCGCTTTCATTCTTTCTTTTGGGATTTTGTGGCTCGACTGTTCAGGATCAGAAAGCAGAATACCCAAAGCCAACCACTCTAGACACCTCCCAATGAAGAAGAAGCCCAGATATGAGACCATTCTTTCTATACTCAAAAGGGGGCTGTCCCACGGCTCTATGAAATAGAAGTGCTCGTATGATGACTCTCTTTCGAGAAAGAATAGAAATAGGGGACTCATCACTATGGCCAGAGACTACTACTACCCAAAAATGAACTTCTATATTTTGATACTTGATTGAATCAGATTCGAATCGATGCTTCAAGATCCTACATCAGGAATGAGGATGCAAGCTATCCTACCCTAAAGAAAGAATGAAAGCGCTTAGCGCTCACGAAGAACTGCCCGGCCCCCGGAGGGTGAAAGCAGTGAGGGGAAAGAATGAAAGCAAAACGCAGCAATGGCTATTCAAAACATAAACGTAGAAAGCTACCTTTTTTAGCCTTATAGCCCTAGTCGAGCCTATCAGTATGTCGTGAATGGAAGGGCTTCTTTAGATCAAATCTCCCAATCAGTGATCATAGGCGGTCGGGTGAGGTCGGGGTCTCTCATTCCCTACCTGCTGATTCTGAAGCAGTGCACGCAGAGAGTGAGGTTGGTCCGGGCTAATACCAATATAGCTCATAATGCTTTAGGATGCAAGCACGCCTTGCGAGCCCTGGGAGTTTCACTCATTGAAGGATACACATTCCTTCCATTGGTAAAGAATCTCGGAGGGGTGGAGCCAGACCATACGAGCGAGCGAAAAGAAAGACACAATAAATGTCGTTAGAGGCGCGTCATTATCATTCGCAGTCGTGAATTACATCCGTATAAATGGTATTTCCCCAAAGGCCATGTTAGACTAGCTATTATCCGACGTGATTCAAAACTGAAACGTAGAAAGATCTATCCCTACCCTTCATCTTTCCATTCCTCCCTCCAATGGATGATATGGAAGAGCTTTCTTGCTTGGCCTTGGCGCGGGTGCACTAGCTACTGGCATGGCAGGCTGTAAGCTTATTG
Organism: Kaempferia elegans; assembly: GCA_037974815.1. Classification (NCBI taxonomy): domain Eukaryota; kingdom Viridiplantae; phylum Streptophyta; class Magnoliopsida; order Zingiberales; family Zingiberaceae; genus Kaempferia; species Kaempferia elegans. Next base: position 46,363 of record JBBPFQ010109023.1, on the reverse strand, counting down.
GAAAGGGAAAGAGACCTCTTGTTTTATAAAAGCATATTTAAGGAAGCGAGAAAGTCTCAAAACTAAAGCACTTTTCTGGCTTTGCAACTCTCAGGCACACCTTCACTGGACTCAATGGAAAGCGGGATGTAGGCACCTTCAAAAGGTACGAGTGATAACGACGTCTCCCAGTCCCCACTCTTAGATCTCGAAAAAGCAAGAGTGTATTCCCCGATTGGATATACTGGTTCGCCTAAAGCCAAAAGACCTCAAGCGGGCTCAACTAGCTTCATTTCTTTGCTAACTGTGACCGGCTTAAATTGGAAGAAGGGGAAAAGTGTCTCTTTCTTAGCCCTCCAGGAGGAAAGAAAGGGAACCTGAACGAGGGCCCTAGGAGAGCGGGCAATCCCATCTCGCCTTTTTTTAATAAATCTTTGTCGGGATGGTGGAAAAAAGAATGGAGATCAAAGATCGGCTCATCGATCTCTTTTGGAAGGACAACGACCCCCAGTTCCTCATTTATAAGCAGGAGAACCATTCAAAAAGATTTGAATTCGATGTTGTTTCAGGCCGCATTGAAAGCTGGGATCGCGTAGCCCCGTGAAAGAAGTGAGTTGAGTACAAGCAAGTGAGGGTGGCCCGTTTAGCTTTTCCTCGGTTCGGATCATATAACTACCTTGTCCCGATTGAACTGGAATTGGCTAAAGACCGGAGACAGACTTTCCTTTAAGCGCTGACTCTAAAGTCATTCCATATTAACTATCTTTGGTGATCAAATCCATATTCAATCTCAATCCATCTGAGCTCAAGGAAAGCGCCCCGTCTACACGTCGCGATGCTCGAGCAAATACCGCTGTATTTCGTGAATGGCTATGAAAAACGACTCTTGATCTGCCCGAGCACACGAGCACGTCGCTTCTCTCGTCCCATAAGCAAAAAATCGTTCCTAACAAAAAAACACTCTCTCAGCAAATTAGATAGTGTATTTTTACGTGAATGGGTAGAGATTCAAAACGTAGAAAGATCTTACATATCTCCCTAACTTTAAAGCGATCCCGTCGTTACACTCGGCCCTAATATTGACTTTAAAAAACACGAGCCAAGCAACTTATAATATAGTTCATGGAAGGAGTATAAATTGCCCCAAAGGCAATTTACGACTATCCTCAGGCCATTCAAAACGTAGAAAGATCTTATCTCAGCAGATTACAGTAATTGCGTGAATGGACATGAAAAACGTAGAAAGATCTACCCCTATGGTCGAGCCTATCTGAAGATACCCTCTCGCCGCTCGAGCCCTTTCTTCTGAGTCGTGAATGTATAGTAGTACATGGTCTTTATGAATTGACTAACGTCGGGAAGTTTCCTCTCCTGGAAAGTTTTCTTAACCATGTTGCACAAAGAATGGTCTAAGGGCCTTGAAGTTATAATCTTACTATTCCTACCGTGTCTAAGGTGTGACGGATTTATTCCAATAGTAGGAGGGCTCACAGTAATCCCGGGTATACGGGTATAGCAGTAATTGGACTTCAATAGGCTAGGGCAAGTCAGTTTGAAAGCAATAGTCTTTCCTAGGCGATACGAGGTCATAGTTTGCAGGCCAATTCCCTTACATACAGTGATTCAATAAAAGCAAGCACAAGCCTGTGAGAAAGCTTTTTAAAGTAGGAATGATTTTAGGCAAGTCCTAGGGAAAGCCTTTTGGAGTGTTTTAAGCTCATCTAATCCTGTTGGAGTTCTTCTACCTGGGAAGGCTAACAATAATAGATGGATATTGATTTCCATGATATTTTCTTTATATGGTGGAATACTAGAATGAATATTTTTTTTAGGACTCCTAACAAAGGCTTTCTGTCCCCAGGTCTCACTATCTTTCTTTCTTTGGTAGGTCAAGGGATAGATCTTTTGAAGGGCGTAATAAGTCTTTCGATGGTGATCCCGGAAAGCCAGTTAGTTTCCTTTCATGTGGTTACAGGCTAGTTAGAAAGAAGCACTATTAGTCAAATAGGGAAACTTTTTTATTTACCCTGGTAAGCTAATACTTTTCCTATGAGGTAGACTATTTTACCTAGGAGAGAATAGGCAGGCTAGTTTAATCCAGTTGCAGTCCTAAGTAAAAGGATAAGAGATTAGTTTCCAATTCCAATTTTTGGAGGCCAAGCGAGCTAAATGGTATAAAAATCACTCGCCAGCCAATGGGAGTTTGCTTAGGAAAATAGGTAGGTAATAGGGTGCAGGTCAGGTTCGTTCCTTTCAGCAGTATCGAATAAGCCAAAAGCTTAGAAAGTGAGAAAGCAGGCCATTGAATGGACAAGGAAGGAGAACTGTCCAAGCTTATGAACAAGCTCAATATAGCCAAAGGCAGGTGGGTAAGGGCATTAAGGGTTTCGGGGAAGGGGTTGAAGACTGACCTTGACAACGATGTTTTAGGTGATCCCAGGAATCCGATTTGAGATTTGATTTCAATAGTAGGCAGGGCTAACCGGGAAGGTAGCACCAAAGAGCATACGGCATAGATAGTGAGCCCTACTGAGGACGGTTGGGTTGGGAAGAGAATAGCACATCGAACGAAAGACATTAGCGAACATTGAACCAGATACCGTTGAGCTAGATGCCAGAAATAGTGAGAGTGATGAGGAGCTGGATGACATTCTTTTATTTGAGGTTTTACCGGCCAAGCCGATTAGACGGAATTAGTGGTTTAGGTCTGACCCTGGGATTCGACTTGCCTTTTTTGCGGAGAGGGAACCTGAAGTCTGGCGGAAAATCCGAATCAGAGTTAGGTTAGCAGTTTGAATAGAACTAGTGTCGTAGCCAAGAGAATGGGAAGCAAGGCAATGAGAATTGTTCGGTTTGGATTCTGTGAGTGAGGGAGCAGAGGCAGAATCGAACTAAGAAGATTCGGAGTAATGAAAATCGAACTCAAAAGCAACTTACTGCTATTGATGGAGAAAATCCTCCTAGAAAGAGGAACTTGGCAGAGGTAGACTCGGCATCTGGCTCACCTGCAAAAATGAATTGAAAAACGCTCCTGGGGCTGGGGGGAGAATTGCCTGTCTCAAAGATAGAAAGGCGTTTGGTTCAGCGACGCCGCTCCAATTGTATTCACCTCTGCTTTAGCCTGAGAGGTCCCGTCAGACTTATTCTTCTTATTATTTTATTCGAGGACCCGTTGCAAAGCAACGGCGTAGAGAGGGTGCGCAGGAACGCCCAACTCTGTCCTGAATTTGATGATTCTCCCTCGGCTGATCTGACCTGTTCTCTTTCGTATCAAGGTTTAGCTCATCGATGAATCGGTCGAGAAAGAAAACGAAATCCAATAAGTCAACCATGGGCAGCAGCATAAGTTTAATCCGATGTGGGGTGATTAAATTATCATCTTTTCGTGGAGAAGCCACTTTCCTTGTTGCTTGGAACTAATGCGAGGACACAGCAGAGGTAGATCTTCTCACTTTTTGAATCTGGAACCCGGCCATAGAAAGCTAATTTGGCATCGAGGAACGATCCTGAACTCGATATTCCCTACTCAAACTTGGTGATCTACTCAGCTTCGTCAAGCCAAATGCCCTTCTTCTTTAGTCACTACTAGGGAAAGAATGAAATGACTATTTAGACCTTTCCCAAACCATCCTTTCCGATAGTCAGTGCTGTGCATTTGACCGACCGACCAATCTCTTCGTTCTTCGGTCGAACACTCTCAGTCGATAGATCGCTACTTGAATGAAGAATGAGTCCTCTGGTCTACCTACTGAGCTATCCTTCCCACACTACCCAAAAGCTCAACCCAATCAAATCCACCAACAATCGATCGAATGAACTCTTTCAGCTGCTGCTGCTGCTGGGTTCCCTCATTACTCTCTCACAGGTCCCACTGTAAATTCTTTCTGTGATCGCCGGGCCTAATGCTTTTGAACTCCTTTTATTCTAAATCAATTTGAACTAGACGTCCCTTCCTCCTCAACTTGAGCATACTCCTAGACTATATTATATTAAGTTCGGGCCATTCAAAATACGAAAGATCTTTCTCTCTTTTCAGTGGAAAGAACACTGCCTCCTTCCTGAGATCTCTGAACCTGGGTGGGAGACTCTTCCGTTGAATTGATGACCGGTAACGAGAAAGTTGGTATGCCTGTTATTTCCGTAGTATCAAAGTTCTCACACCCTAGCCGGTATTCTCTTCTAGACGGAAGAAAGAAGAGGAACGAGCAAAGCGACGTGTGCGTGCGGAGGAAAGACTCGCTTTTGATCACAATAATTCTATTTGAAAAAGATCATTCTTTATGGGAAGGATTTTCGATCGGGAAAGAAAAAGCGACGTCTGTTCACGAAAGAGAATCGTTTTTTATTTTAATACTTTCTTTATCCGAACATCTTGTATATTATAATACTTGATTTATCCGCTCTTTGGTCTTTCAGTTGTTCGCGTAAACGAGAGAGACTTTCTCAATTTGAGAGATTTATAGATCATAGGATAAGAACATAAGAACAATTGACTCTTTTCTTTTGGCATTGACTCTTTCCTTCTAATCTTAGCCAGGCTAACTGCATTTCTCTATAAGTAATAGGATGCGCTTACGCAGTAATCTTTCTTTAGGGGCATTTAAGTAATAGGATGTGGATTAGATTTCATTACTGGAGTCCTATGTTATGCTAGATTGGACTGGGAGATATGCCTTCTTAAATCTTTTCACGACTGCTGCGCGAGTCTCGGGGGTTCTTTGTCTTTCCTTACTTTTTTTTTAGTGTATTATTTGATCTTGCTTAGATAGGCACAAGAATGAATTGTTTGTGGATTGCTTCAGTTGACTAGAATAAATAGGTAATTCAGTCCGATAGCTCAGTTTCATTCTTAGAGATCGGCATTTATAGATAGGCCTATAAACTCTTTCCCATTCGCACAGTCTTAATGAAGTGAGAAAGAGATTTAAGCACGTAGGAATTTGAGTACGCATTCTTTCGGCACGCTTTCTTTTCTTTGACGGGACAGGTGGGCATCACACACAAATAAGGGAATTGGTCGGAGCGAGGAGGATCAGAGGTTGGAGTCTTCAGTCAGATCGCAGATCGTTGGATCGAATGTATGTAGCTGACTTGTGGCTATAGTACTTTCTCATGAGTGTTCAGATCGAGCTCCCCACTCCGGGTTAGGCGGGTTCTTAGTTGGGAGGAGACGGGACTCTACTCTGATTCTTGGGCATTGGAGCGCGAGTCCGATGAGGGCTCAAGTTCTTTCTTAAGTAGAGAGGGCGAAGCACAAACCAGAGATTAAGTAGAGTGAAACGACGTGAGTGATCCATTCTGATTAGGGCGAAGGCTGGCGTACGCGAACGGTCCTTCTAGAGTTCGATCCCGTCCCATCCTTTCGAAGTCAGAGCTTCCTTCCCGCTCCTCGTCACTGTCGCTCCCCTTTCCTTTGATTTGCTTGCGAAAGGCTATAGAGCCCAGCTACTGACGCGTCTGATGTCGCTCCGCTTAGTTTCACTCGCTCCTTGATTGGCACTCTCATAGGTCTACAGGAGATAGACAGAAATCAATAGACAGAAATCAAATGCGAAGTCGAATAAGAGATGACATGAACTGGAGAACTTCTATTTATATTATAAGGAGAAGAGACGAAAGAGGGCCGAATGAATGGCATTGGAGCATGAGTCAAGAGTCAGATAATTTTTTGCGAAGTCGAAGTGGTTGCTAATCTTAGTGTCACCATCTAAGAGAGGCAGATGGGTCGGGAGGGAATGCAGCTAGGACAAGGCGGACGCTAGGCCAGTGGAAGGAAGCTTTCTTTAGACTGAGCTGAACTGTTGCGAAGGCCGGATCTGAGCCCCGGTCTCATAAGCTCCCTACTTTCACTTCTCAATGCGAAGAGTTCAGCGGTGGGCTCGCTCATCCCGCTCGCTGCGAAGTCGAATGGAAAATGAATGGTATCACGAGAGACAGCTGAAGAGAGAGAATATCTTTATGATTTTCTTATTCTATCTCACTCGCTCCTCTGGCGGGGACGAACTGACTTTCTTGAGGCCACTTTCTTTAGGCCCATGAGCGAGCCAGCGAGAAGGGAGACTTCGGCTAGCGACTTCAACTCCGAGGTCGATCTACACGAGAGGAAGGACAGATGGGAATGCGGAAGAGAGGTGCGGAGCGGATGGAAAGATGTCAAGTGGCTTTCGTTCGATCAATCTCATTGATAATAAAATAATACGTGCTGGGAAGAGAATGAGCTTAGGAGTGATGATTCTCATCGCATGCAAAGTGAACCATCGGTCGGGGAAAAATGCCCTAACACCTACTTTTACCCCAGCTGAGGTCAGGTGCACCCCGCACTGGATGAATGGCGATAGACGGCCTACCAGGTGCCAAAGACCGAAACCACAATTGAGCGAACAACAGAAAGAACGGACGGAAAGAATAATTTAAGAATTGAATATTCAGTTTTTTAAGTTTTTAAAGTCAGTTAAGGGAGAGAGGAAAGGCTTCCGAAGTATTAAGGGTACATTTACTATGAATGAATTCAATTATAGGGTGCGCATAAACTACGAATTCACTTCACTTTTGTTTGAGGACATGGCCTTGGGAATATAGTCCAGTTTGGAACAAGACCTGACTCCGAGCCGAGCTCACCTGCAACCGAGGGAGAGAAAAAGTGGAGTGAAACGAGAAAGCAATAGCAATCGTAGCGGATCTGATAACTTGATTATGGGGCACGATGCGCAGGAACTTCAATGAAAGTAACCCGCCCCGGCACGAGAGTTCATTAAGAGAAAGAAAGCGAGATAGCGAAGAAAGAGTCAAGTGAGATAGTGGGGTTCAACCTGAGAACCGAGCTTCCAAACTCTTTATTCTGAGTTCTTGTGTGAGAACTGGCATGCATCAAGGAAAGTCTCAGGCAGGTTTCCCGACTTCAGTCTCTACCACAGGTATGGGCTAGCTAGGTAGTCTTACGTGTCTGGGTGAGGAAAGACCTTAGTGAGCTCTGCGGCTAGGTAGTATGGGTTCGCAAGAATGATTTTGCTTAATGTGGAGGGACGAGCGATAGCGACGTCTGATTAAAAGAAGGGACGAGCGATAGCGACGTCTGATTAAAAGAAGGGACGAGGAGAGGGATCCCATCTTCCAAGGTGCGGAGCATAGAAATGGCTCTCTTCGCAGATCCAAGGCAGCAGATCCAAGGTGCGGAAAGAGCTCTCTTGGGCGATCTATCATAATGATTCGGCCGGTAGCACTCAAAGTTCTATTATCTTATGCCACAGACTACCGGTAGCACTCAAAGTTCTATTATCTTATGCCACAGTCTCTCTTTCTAATCTTGAATAAACTATACTCTAAGTGATAGCTATGGATGAGGTGAGCCAAAGTACTGCTGGTGAGGCGGAGGACTAATGGTGAGTCCAAAAAGATGCTGGTGAGGCGGAGGGACAAATGGTGAGTCTCCATAAAGATGCTGGTGAGGTGGAGGGATTCTCTGGTAATTAAGTAAATTTCATGCGGCGGTACAGAAACCGGACTAGTCAATCATGATTCTGCTTGAGCTTCTGGTCAACCAAAGAAATAGAGAGTGTTTTCGGGGGTGTGGGGTACCGAGCTACAGCGAGCATAGGTACGAGCGAGAACTGGTCCAGTCTAGCTAGGAAGTGGTGTCTTTCTAATCTAAGGTTAATAACTGGAATGTGTGTCAGCTAGGACTAGGAAGTGGTGTTTTCAGGTCAGAGTGAGTGCCCTTGTCCAATCTATCTACCTAACTTAAGCGGAACCAGGCTAGTCTTCTGTCGAGTGCAGTACGAGTGCAATGACAAGCATCTCAGTAGCAGTACGAGTCAGATAGCGGGTTCGATTTCGTCAGCAAAGGTTGGAATCTAAGTGTATTCGAAGTACCTATTGCCAAAGAAGATCGCCCAAAAGAAGAGAAGGAAGACCATGCATAATACAAAAAAAGGGGTCCCCTCTCATTGTTGAGCGGGAAGGAAATTGATCACTGGGCTCAAGGGTCGAAGCTGCGCCCGAGACAAGCATTCAAAGTCGGTCAAAGCAGCGCGTCACGGGTCTAGTCTAAAGAAAGTTCCTCTCGAGTCGAGCTCCTTGGATTATTGGGAGAATCAAACCCGGGAGGAAGGCTTGCTAATCTCCAAGCCTTCTGAGTTCTGTAAAGGAAGACCATGAATCGGGATAGGCTCACCGATGAAAGAGAGGATCCGGAGAAAGGTAAGCTAAGCACATCTCTTTTACTGATCTTGACTATTGAACAACTTCCAATGAGCCCCCGCCAGCTATATCTATATCTATTCTTCCTCACCCTCCGATAGCTTCCCACCCCTGTACTCGGCATATCAATGCGTCACGGGCTCTTCCCCAGTGAGCCTCCCGTACGGTCTCCACGTCACTCTGAAGTGCTTGCTTGCGTCAAGAACAAGTGAGAGTTTATAGTGAGATTCTTTCCTTTCTTTCCTAGGTAGAGTGGATCCCGTCCTAGCCATCTGATGACTCGATGAACTGGCATGCATTCCCAATGTCCTGCCCACACACTCCCGTCCTAGCAAGCATGAGGTCCTCAGATACTTCCCATTAGACTGCTCCTACACAGAGAGTAGACGGACGCGTCCTATTCAATTATGCATTTAGACTCCCCGTTCGCTCCGACTCTCTTCACTCAGCTGCTCTCATTCTTAAATGAAAATGAAATGAAAGTCAAGTTCAATGAAATGAAATAGAAAGAACCGCGTCCCTGGTCGGCTCACTAAGTAGCTAATAGCTCCTGACTATTCTACCATGCATCGGTTCTCTTTCTTCGACATGGCTCGCTCTGCTCCTTTAACTCTTCAGCAAAGCATCGTCTGTCTGTGTCCTGTCCTCTCCAACCAGTCCTAGGAGTGAGATTCTTTCATTTCCCATTCATTCCATTCTCGCGGATGCAAGCTATCTTATTGAATTTAAGAAAGGATAATGCACCGTTGGATACCACCTGTGGATAGATGTAGGCTTTGAACTTCTTATCTCCTTTCAGTAACCCCCTCTTGCGTACTACATTTGAGAGAAGCCCGCACCACCATTTATGCTTATGCTCTAGTCGCTCCTCGCTCTGCCCCTTGCACCATGAAGAGCAGTCAGGCTTGACCGTAGATCCAACTATACTATTAATAATAGATCTTCGTACAGATAGATGGATAAGGTTTGAGACTTAAGAGTCAGTGCTTTGCTCTCCGCAGATGCTCTCTTTCTTTGTCTATCTCTATCTCTCTATAAATATTATGTATGATTCAAACATTACTCCGGTCAAAGCTTCTCTTCTTTAAAAGACCTACCATTGAGGTGAGGGACGACTGAAAGAAACGAGGGGAGAGGCAATTAGTTGAGTTTCATTCTCTTTCCTCTCACTCGGCTGGTCAATAAGTTTATGATCCGGGAGTCTCAGATCTATAGTTCTGCCTTCAGTGAAGTGAGCTCAAATCTTCTACAGCTGGCGCACTTGAAGGACAGGTAATGGAGGATTGGAAAGGGTCTACGGGGGGTCAGATGGAAGCCGAATCTTTCCCATCTATCTCTAACGGAAGCCGATTAGTCCCATCTCTAAAAGCGGAGCAGTCGGAAGTGCGGGCAACCATTTCGCATGAGGAAGAGTACTCCAGCCTGGAAGGATTCCCTCGTTTTGGCAGGAGCCTGAAGCTGGTTCGAGAGCTTTATCGCCCCAGCCCGAGCTTCCATTAAGGGATATGAATTTACTGTGAGAGGGCCTCTCAGTGGACTGGGCGGGTTAGGCAAGCGGTCACCACACTGGAAGAGGTTAGATTAGAATGAATGTCCAAGATAAGAAGGGACCGAATTGACTAAGAATTTCTAATTAGAAAGAATTTCTATATAAGTCAAAGAAAGTGCTGAGTTATGGCTCAAAAGGAGGCTCATGTGAAGACTCAACGAGTGAAAGACGAGAATCATTAGTCCCACGGAGCGGTGCCTGACTCAATTGAGTAGAGCCAATCACGTTTCCAGTGGTGTACCAAATGGCTAAAGAAGGTGCTCCGACATAGAATAGGTGCAAAGGGAGGTAGGAAGGGACGGCATGTAGGGATCATTCCCTTAGGTTAGGTGTCCACAGGATGAGAAGTAAATTCATACATGGACGAAGAGGGCCAGCTCCCATAGGAAAGGGTAGGAACTTGATTTAAGCCCGAGCGACGTAGGAAGGCGCGCCCCGCTCTATTCTATTAGTCATAGTGGTTTGCGAGGGAGGATAGTTGGAGTTTAAGAGCTAGTTCAGAGTTGAGGAGCAGGGTCTCAGTCGAAAGGCTCAGAGGAATGGTGCGTGCTCAAAGGAGGGGGATTTTTATGCAAGGGAGCGCTAGTCAATTTCATTCTAGTACCTATAGCTGTTGTCCTGTAAATGGACGGGGCCGTGCTTTCTGATGGCTATTTTGCCTGCTTGGTCTGCCCTACTTTGGAATAGCCAACTTCCCCATCTTTATTATAGCATGTTGGAGACAGTTCAGCTAGTGCAGTGCTTCAGTAGTGGTAGGCTTTCAGTCGGTCGAGAAGAGAGAAGGACTCAGTGTGCAGCAAGTCAGAAGATAGGAATCAGGTCACTGAACTGAGATTTAGGCGAATGGGGAGCTTAGGCAAGTTCTTCAAAGAGGGTAGAGTTTGATCTGAGTTCTTGGTGCCCTGGCCTCCCGCACGCATAGTTCTTTGATTATTATGGGCCTGCTCTTCATTGGACTAGTGAGCGAGTCTAGCACCGCCGGCTCATTTCTTCTTTCTAGAGCAGAACCAGAGTACGTAGAGCAAGACGAAGCAAAACATGAAAGGCTCTCAAACTAAGCCAAAGTCTATTCCCGTCGACTTGACCATTTCCCTCACTGGCATCGGAAGGGGAAGGGTCTCTAAGTGTGAAAGCAATCCAGGCAAAGAAAAGAACTGACCTCTCCCTCGAAGGGATAGAAGGAAGATCAAAGAAGGATCACTGTCTCAGCTATCAAGACAAACAGGTATGAATGGTGATCTCTCTTTTATAGAAGGTCTTCGGAATGGAAAGAAGGTGTGGAGGGGCCGGGGGTAGCCTCCATACTACCGATAGCGATTCGTTCTACCAGAAGAACGAGATTCGATGTTGGAGAGGAAGCGCGGATCAAACTCTGATCCTTGAATCGGACTTGCGCACTTGCATAAAGAAACTTGCTCGTTTTACTTGCTCCGGTCAGATGGCAGAGTGAAAGGAAGTACGTGTTCAACCTTCCAGTTCCACCGGATCAACCAACCTTCCTGTTCAACCAGAGTCGGCAAGGGACGAGTGCACTCCTCACGCGGACAACTAAAAGCGACATCTGTTCATCCGGGACGGATCCTACTCCTACCGATAAGTGGGAGATAGCTATTTTCCTGGTGGGAAGAGGAGTCACTTCTGCTCTGCTCCAACTAAGTTGCATTCGATGTTGAAAGATTTACCAATCTTTACTGCAAGGAGAAGACAGAAGACCTCTCGCCAGGATTGGATAAAGAACTATTGAAGCTCGAAAGACAATAGCTGTCGGAATCACGGTCCGAGAGAGCTAGATCCAAGGTCCGATCCAAAAGTCCACCAAGGCTGTAAGGAAGGAGCTGTAGCGGAAGACCGTCCCTTGCTCCGATCCTTATAAAATGGAGGGACAGAGGTGCGGATTCAGACTCAAATCCAACTACAAGTGCAAAACCGATGACTAACGGAAAGTTCTGAGGTGTGAATGGTGCAAAGTCGACGAGAGGAAAGACAAGGACGGAGCTATATTAACAGAAAAGGAAGGAAGGTCTGAGTTCCCAGCTAGATAGATGGGAAGGGCAGCAGAGAATAGGTTTGTCTAGTGGATGCGTGGTCGTCAGATGGCAGTGAAAATCCGCCTAGTGGGTGACTCAAATCCGGTCAGATCGGAGCGGTTGAGGACGAACGCTAGCGTGGAAGATCTAGGATTCTTCCTTTATGTTCTTTATGCATCCGTTTCGTATATATAATTATATGAGTTCTCAGATATGAATGAGTTTTTTGCCCAGCCTCATTGGACTTGCTACTTGCGGACTTGCGGAAGGAATCTTGAGTTCAGGTAAGCCCTTCAACGAGCGTGGCCGGGGCATAGATCTTAGGTTCGGAGGGCTCACTACAGCTTTCTTTCTGGGAATGCCTAGAAGCATGTCAAACTGAAGAAAATGTACGAGCTACACACCCTCCTCGTTGCTGTCTCGTAGGTTCGTGAGGAATGAGACCTGAGCTAAAATATTATGATGCTAGTTCTTCTGCCTGGAAAGATGGCAAAATAGTTCAAATCAGCCTAGCTAGAAAGAGTTCAAATCTGCCGACAGAGGTGCTCAGTGGCTACGGGAATGAAGGGTGCGGATCTAAGGGCATGGAGGGCACAACCCAATAGCAGTAGCTCATGTGAGAGATCGAAGAACCTCTTATACAATGGAGCAATGGAGGCTATGGAAGTCGAACGTCAAGTCAAAGTTCAAATGTCGGATTGGTTCGGAGTGAGAGCAATCGCTGTTGATTATTTCCGATCTAGGGCGGAGGGTGGGTTGAGGTAAAAGCAGTGATCATGATTTTTCTCTCATAGATATTCAAATCAGTACCATCCATTTATATCTTATATAGCATAGCTGAGAAATGAGTAAATCTAGAGGCGGAAGAAAGGAAGAGTTGGATCTAAAGAGCATAAACTGGAGCTAGGGCAGAGCATGGGACGCTAGGTTTCAATCAATCGAACGAGTAAAGAAAGAATCTGCTCCTCGCTGCACTAGAGTGAATCTGCCAGTAACGAATGGAAAAAAGAGATGGAAAACCAACCGATGACAAAACCCAGATGGATGCCAGGGAGAGGTAAGCTTAGCCGATCAGAGGTTAGGGGCAAAGGACTATAATACGTGAATGGCTCTGTTAGGACAGAAAAAGAAATCCTGGGCAGAAGTAGTTCCCGGCTTTGATAGGTGCTGGGGGGCTCTCACACATATAGGGTTCAAGTTGCGAAGCGAGAAAAGGTGCGGAGCGAACGAGCAGTGAGGCTGCGTATGTAAGAAAGTGAGGAAGGAGGGACCGACGTAGAATGCCGGGATCCAATCAGTCCAAGCAAAGAATCTGAGGTGCCTTTACGATTCGTTGGCAAGTCCCTATCCATATAGGCTATAGGCTCTGCTCCTATGCATGAAAAACAAATGAGACGCTCTAGAAAGATCTATTCACTCTAGCATGATCATTCTTTATCATCCTGTGGACCTCATAGGTTTGATCATCCTGGGGACGATTAGACCAGGGGACGGCCAGGGGACGGTTAGAGAAGAAAAGAAATGATAATAGCTTTATGATCTGCATGACATGATATAGGAAAGAATCTCTTCACGAATCAACTAATCTTTTCAATGAAAGAAAGGGATAGACTTTTCATTAGATCGATCCTGGACGCATGCAGTCGGAGTAGGCTACGCTTCCTTACCCAACCCCATAGACAGTGATCCTATTAGTATAGTATAGCGGCATAGCGGCTTTATTAGCTGATGGTCTTTCTCAAGAGCAGATAGAAAGAACGGCTGATGGTCTTTCTCAAGAGCAGATAGAAAGTAGCTACTTACTTCTTCGTAAATCACGGTACATAGGGGCTTAGGGACTCTCTTCACTGCTTTTATCGTCTACAACTTAGCTTAGGTTAGGCCTCGTGGGCAGATCCTTCTACATGCGCCATTCCTCTTGTTCGCATTTCATCTTTTCCCTTGTCCCAGTCTCGCTAGCTTTTATTTATTTTCCTTGGTTCTGTGCTTCCCGAGAAGAATGCCAACCATTTCCCTTTATTCGCCCTCTCCCTATGGTCTCGCGCGTCATTATCAAAGACACAAAGACACTTAAATAACGCACTATCTCCCATAATACAGTATTTAGATTAAGGGCGACTGGTCGATTTCCCTATCAAGAAGCTCTGCTCTGTAGTAGCTCGTCGCTCTGAATTCTAAGGTAAGGATTATGGGTCAGGCTAAGGTAAGGTGGTAAGGTCGGTATGAAATGCATGAAATTCGATATCGTCGTTCATAAAGCTAAGGAGCAAGGAAAAGCGAGAAAGAATGAAATGACGAATGAGCAAGCGAGAATTGCTCCCATTCTAGAGGAGAATGACCTATCACCATCTTATAAGAGAAGAAACGGATTGAGAGCGGAGGAAGATCAGGAAGTAAGATCAGAGCTCCGGTGCAGACACAGGATTGAAGTGTAAGCGACTTATCTGCCAGCCAGAACTATGATCGTGTGCGAAGGCTCTGTCCCATCCTTCCCAAGACTCCGGTAGTTCATAAAGAAGATAGAAATGTTAAATCAAAGAAGAATGATTTGAGTGAAAGTGAAATTATAGCGAACGACGCCTGTCCTAGCTCCAATAGGAGTTGTTGCGAGGAAGGGAAAGAATTCTATAAAAATATGAAAAATCATATAGGTCGATAGCCGAATAGGTAGTGGATAGGTAGATAGCCGGATGCGAGTTTGAACTAGCCGGAGCAGGCCACAGTCAAGAACGAAGTGTAGAGCAAAATCATTCCAAAGTTGGAGCTCGGAAATAGAAAGAAGTCACTACCGTGGAGTTTTGGAACTATAAGTGACTGGAACTAGTGATTCACTAGCGTGAGGAGCTTGAGAAGAATAAAGAAAGATCTATTCATGTGCAGTGCTATAGCTAGACTTTATAGTAGAACAACGAATAAGGAAAAAGGCAGTAATGAATTCGGATCCAAAGAGACACTTTCTTTATGTAGAAAGAGACTTTCCTCCTACGAGAGGTACGAGGTGGGCAGCAATTCTAGAATAGGTTGTCTCTGGCCCACAGGCGAAGCATTGTTTAGAAGGGTCATTCTGAGAATGTAGAAGAAGGGTTGGAACAAGGGCTACTTGTCGGGAATTATCTGACAGTTGGTGCCCGTACGTGCGCTCTAAGAATAGAGTTCCCATAGCTCGGTTGGGCAGGTGTCTCATCAGTTCTTATGATAGGGATGACAACTCTCTTGCTTGGAGTGATTGGGATGACAACTCTCTTGCTTGGAGAAACTCCCCCCTCCTTTCATAAATGTCTCTTCTCGCAATACGTCTTGCTCCTTACCTTACGTCGCACCAATACAGAAATCAGTACCTCAGCTCGTTGGCACTACTCTAGAACTAACTAGGGAGTTATCTACTCCTATCTCTTCGTTTGCTACTCTTTTCCATGACCGCCCACTTATCCCCGATGGCACCTAACATATAGTCCGTTCCTCAATCCCAAACATATAGTAGGTCTCCCTGAGAGGTATAGGTCTTGTTCCTCTCTCCCAAGAAGTAGTCTCCCTGCTTTCCCGTGGCTTAACCAAGTAGGAATCTAGTCTTTCAAAGGAAGTCAGGTCTTGATTCCTAGCACTTGCTATCAGAGATCCTCCACATCCAGGAGCTACTCAGATACAAAACTTAAGGGGCGAGCCCTAACCAGATATAGGTCTGGTGTCAGGAATTAGCTAAGACCTACTCCGGCACTAGGAACTTCGGCTACTGCTCTCTCGGATTGAAAGGGACCATGAAGAGCTTCTCTCGGAGGGGACCATGAACTTTCCGCTCTCCGGGCTTATTCTCTCGCACTGATCCTACTCCTGTCCTGATCTACTTTGCACCTTTTAGGGATGCGCCATCGTTCTCTCTCCGCTCCGTGGGAGGTCGCTCCCTATTGGAAACCTCCATCCTATCCCCGAGCAGACTCCACTTCAAGACATGTGATTGCTCGATAGATCCTTGCCTTCAAGGAGCTGATTATATAATAAGAATAATCAAAGAGCTGACAGGGGCAGTTTCCTACTGCGGGAATAGAGAGAAGCCGACTCATCTTCGCTCCAACTTTCATATGCGTCTGCTCCGTCTTCAGCCCCTGAACTACTGCGCTCTGCACCTAACTTGTGTAAAGACTTCCCCATCTTACCCGACTTCTGCCCAACGAGAACTGTGATCCACACTGACTTCGACATCCGATCTCGAATACCAATCTATTGTCGCTCGACTGCTTGCTACTCATAATTCTTGACTCGCAGGGAGTGCCCGATCCGTACGAGATTCTGACAGCTAATTGAATTTGGAACGCTAACAATATTCAATTTAGAGTTTGAAATGAGTTGAAATGAGAGAATGATACGAGTGAAGTTCTATTCGCTCCAGTGACCGGCATATCCACTATGACGATAGGAGTCTCCATTGGCTCCGCTCTGAAAGAATCCGATTGATGCGATCCAAGAGGAGAATGAATTAAGTTAAAGTAGAGTCGAGCCAATGCACTATCTCCCAGACTGACTAACGATTAAGGGCGACTGTTTAAGTGCCCTATCGGTCGATCCCGTTGGTCGAGCCTCTCGTTAGAGACCCTCTTAGAATTCTCTTAGATTAATTGGAAAGAATCAAAAGAAAGTAGTCAAAAAAAGATCAAATCAAACTGGTCGATCGGAGCTCAGAAAGGAGGACCCAAGGCTTCGCTCCACTTGTCTGGTTTGGGAGAGGAGCTAAGAGTAAAGCTATGCTATATCAAAGCAATCCGCTGCTTTACCACTTATCCTACTGCTATGCGCGATCAACCAACAACCCAATCAAAGACAGAATGTTGCTATGCTATGCCGACGAAGAGTTC
This sequence comes from Kaempferia elegans, assembly GCA_037974815.1. Taxonomy (NCBI): domain Eukaryota; kingdom Viridiplantae; phylum Streptophyta; class Magnoliopsida; order Zingiberales; family Zingiberaceae; genus Kaempferia; species Kaempferia elegans. Next base: position 29,765 of record JBBPFQ010109023.1, on the reverse strand, counting down.
AAGTTGCTATGCGCTCTCAACACCGAAGCTCGGAGCGGCAGAAGCACTCTCCGTTCGAGCCGCCCTTATCCTCATTGAGCAATCCATGAGGATAAAGAAGGGATCCCAGGCTGCTATTGAAAGAAGGAGCTCGTTCTGCGGAGCAGTCGGAGGTTTCATTCTCCCCGGCAAGTGGAGTGGCCAAATGAAGCGAGGTTCGACCAGACGAGCATAGGATGGGATCAGTTGTTCCAGGAGAGTTAGCTTCAGTAGTGCATTTCTTAAATTTTATTGTTCGGGGATGAGAGGTGCCATAGATCAAAGAGGTGAGGTTGAGCAAGCAGAAGCCGTGACGTTTGGGAGAGGATAGGCGGAGCAGCGAGAAGGAGTCGAGGAAGCCATTATCTAGAGCGAGGAGAGCCCGTGAGTGGAAGAGATGCGGGAGAGCAAAGATCAGTAGTGAAAGGGAACTCAATCCCTGCTTCGCCCCTTAGATCAGGCAAGTGAGGTAGGGCACCAAGTGAGGTAGGTAGTAGAGCCGACCATGTTCCCAGGCTACGGGAGACAGAAGAGAGACTATGATCCCTGGTTTAGAAGGCAACTCCTCTTAGACTTATAATTACCACCTCTCCGGAGCATGTCTCTGCGCCTCTCCTTCTCTCAGTGGACGTCGAGGTCGGTGCCTGAGATCAAAGATAGGAGAGCTTCTTAGCAAGCCTTCTCCTATCTTGTGTCTGTCCCGGGCTGTGATAGATAAGAGGGCATAGTTCCCGAGTCTAGTTCACCGTGAGGTAGGTGCGAGGTGGCCAGGTGAGGCTTGACACGTGGAAATGACTATGACTATGATCAGTGATGCGGAGCTGGTGGAGATTGAAGATGCAGAGCTTTCTTTTTATAGATAAGGCACCATGGAGCCGCTCTTTTACATTAGCTCCTCGCGAGCGCTCCCTACTTGAATGAACTCGTGCAATCAAAGCAAAGAACTTGAAGCTGAAATTGATATTGAGTTCCATCGGTTCGAATCCGACCTAACCCATACCTTATTGAATAAAAGAATGCCCTGGCGAGGCAGGCAAGTCACACACGTAGCGGCAAAGGAGCGAAAATGGACCACCCATTAAGCAGAGCTCAGATGCGGGCAAAGTTGAGCTATTGAGTAAGCAAAGCGTGATCTCTGCAGTCCATCTGGCTTTGCAATCAACTCAGGTTGTGAGTGCGTGTGCATAGATCATCAAAAGTGCGTGCATAGTCACTCTCCGATCGAAGGTGCGTCTCTGATCGAAGTTAGGCTAGGTAGTAATTTCCCACTCCGCGCTTGCTTTCTTCCACTACAATCCCACTACGCGGTACCATTGATTGACCGACCGCTTCACCTATTAATGCCACGGGAGCGACTACTGAGTGATAACGACGCCCAGGCAAAGACAAAAGAATCAAAAGCAAGAGAAGCAAGAGCGCCCGACCTCCTTCATCCTTCATTCATAAATTGATCATTGGCTGCGGCTGCTATTCTCGGTTCTTGTTAGTATAGAGCCTCTTTGAGTACCTGAATTTAAGTTCTGATCTAGTGCTTGTTAGTTACAAGGGCAAGGTTCTAGTGCTTCTTAGTTGCCTACGTTCTAGTGCTTCTTAGTCGCCCACCTAGTCTTGACTTCCAAATGAGCCCACCTAGCTCGTGAAACGTAGTGGAACGAGCCCACCGCTTAATTCTTTCTCAAAGACTGATTGCGTTGCTGCTTAGAGTTAGAGACGGATTGCGCAGACTTTAGCCTTCCGCTCCGCTTCACGAGTCTGATTCTTGCTCTGACCTGGGAGGAGAGGAAAGCTATTATCTTTTCTTTATATTATATCTACGAAGCCTACTACGCGGACTTAATGGTGGAGACACTCTGGTCAGCGAAGGCAAGCTAAGTAGACTATCTGCTCGGTCGGGGAGCTCACTCCTCATTCACCAAGCGAGGGCAGGGGAAGTTGAATCAAGCGAGGTGCGAAGAAAAAGGGTAAAGGAGCTATGCGACCACCTCGTAGAAGCACAGCACGCCTAGCCTAGCAATGGGAATGCATCGGGAGTGATTCTACCAAGCCCAGCTTTGCTCAGTCGAAGAGGAATGAAGGGATTGGATAGCGAGGGATCAGACGTTCAGAGGTATTAGCTCGAGACTCTCTTAAGGCTACTCACTACAACCTTCGGAGTCACTAGCTCGAGACTCAGCGAGGGATGCCGGGGTGTCGGATCCAAACGTCACACCCATACAGGTGCACCACGGGGGATGGGATGTTACACGAGGGAATGAAAAGAAAGAGAAGCGACTCTCCAAAGATAGCTCGATTTTAAATCACAAACTCATCTTTGCTTGCAATCGCTTTTAGCGTATAAAGATCTACCCCTAAGCATAAATATATGGGAGGCGAAAGCAGTCCTTCTCAATTAAGACTGAACAGATATATTTCGTTTACTTTCAAGAGAAGTAGAAATGAATGAAAAACTAAATTCAATGCACCTAAAGCATGGTAAATGGTCGGGATAGCTCAGTTGGTACACCTTCGGACTCATTCTTCTGTCGATCGGGCAATCAACTGTCTCTAGTTCGATTCGATCTTTCCATTTTTTTGGTTATGTAGAGAAGTGTGAACGATCCGTTCAAACAGGTGAATAGCAGATGTTCTTCTTGCTCCAGTCCCAGTCCAGCGCAGATGTCCTTCTTGCTCCAGTCCCTGGTACCTGACGCACTCTTGCCCTCGTCGATTGTGCTTAGTTGACCAAACCCGCTTTCCGAGTTCTGACACGGAGAAGTGAGATGGACTAGCTGCTCTCTCTCTGCCTCTCTTCTGCGAGTCCACTGCTCTACTTCTTCCCTCTCCCCATAACTCAGATTCCTTGGTGGAACGAATCACTTTATCAGCTTTATTGTTCTTTGTTTCCAACCTTCTGTTGGCCCGGTTATCGATTTCGTTGGTTGAGATAAATTAGTCTTAGGTTCGGATTCAGAGCGGATGAACTTCTAGTTGGTAGCAGCTTTCCTTCATGTAGTTGTTGGTGGCGTACGATTGAACTCAGATCGCTAAGATCGGATCTTCTTCCTTGGATCGGACCGGATGAGTCCTCCCGGTAATGATGAGTCCTCCATTTCTGGATGCAGAGTCCGACCACAGCTGCAGTCCCACGTCCCGAGCACCTCTTTCAGTGCCCACCAGATCTCTCATCGCAGCTTCTTTCTCCTAAACTACCCTCTTATCATTGCAGATTGGATGAATCTGTCTCACTGTTCGCACACGCATGCCTGCTTCATTCTTATGAAAATCTAAATAAATAGAAAAAGCGCTCAAGCTGCGACTGCCTTTGAATCGACTATAAGTCGGTGAATAGATGCGGCTTGGACTTGGAAGTAGGGTGTGCCGGTCGAGGTCCAGTTGGGAGCATACATTACACTCTTCTTCGGAACTATGTGAATGAATCCGTAGCAAGAGCTGCTCTTCTCATATATAAAGAGAGATTGAGTAAAGAAAGATTCCGGACGAAAGTTCCACTCTCGTAGCGGGTTTTCTTATGATGGGTCCTCTAGCTTCGCCTCGCTCAGGCGTAGTTCGGGTCCCGACGGGCATGCTCCAACTTAACCCTTCACAATCGAGGTTGTTTTATGCTCTGCTGACCGGGAGAGGATAAATTTAGGTACGGAGCGAGAAGACCGTCTCTTCGATCAGATGAGCCTGCCTTCCGTAACGAATAGATGCTCCCCTTTAGATCCCCTGCCAGCGCGTCGGAGCAAGAAGAATAAAAGATAGAGAACTACAATAGAATAGGTACGAACCATAGAATCCTTCATGAGTAAAGGAGTCTAGTTTAAACCTATTTTACCAGCCTCACCCGTGCCCATCATTTGATGCTTCAAGGGGTGGACGTCCAAGCAAATCTAGTCCTGACTCAGATCCCGAGTCCCTCAGTAGGAATTCCGTCCTTCTATGAGTTAGGGAAAGAGTCAGTGGTAACGGACTGCCCTTCTATGAAGAAGCACCGGAGGGCCTAGGAAAAGTTTAGGTAAGACTCCATGGTTCTGAATCACACTATGCTTGGGAGCGGGCTACCTCCTACGGGGACAAGGGGCGGAGCGCTTTATTTTGCCCCGGGCACACCTGAGACTCCGGGCGGCCTCTCATCCCTTCCCAGCTACCATAGAAAGATTCCCATAGCACACCGTCCCATCCCATGATTATCACAGCGCTCTCGTTCGTCCCGCGCGGGTCTAAAGGAAGAAGCGGCTGCGTCGTAAAGCTTTACCAGTTCGAGCTCGTCTATTCTATTAGAGCTTGCTGCAGAACGGGACGGTTCGCACCGCTTCTCTGAACAGGTCAGCTTGGACTAATCGCGTACCTCTTCCGTCTTTATTTGAACCCGAACTTGATTTTGGAGCGATAGTTGGAACGATAGCTTTATTTAGACCCGCCCCTCTACATACGTCGCTGTAGTTTGATTTGAACTTCTTCTTGGGCGTCAAATAATAAAGAACTTTCCATAATAATAATAATATAATATAGAACTGATTCAATCACTTTTGGAGCGAGTAAACGAATCACTGCGTTCCAATGGAGCGAGTGGAGTGCATGTCACTTTATCCCTGCCCCTCTCCATTAGTCAAGTTCACCCCGGATTAGCTCATAGATCTCCAACTCTTTGGTGTGGCAGGTCATAATATTGGTATACCACAAGAGGTTATTTGCTCAACATCGGAGTCCGAGCCGAGATCCAACTGACTTTGCTATCTCTGAACCACCTATCAAAAGCTGAATCCTTGAGTTAGGATCCCAGATAAAGTTAACTTAATGTGTCCGGGTTGTAGGACTCACATTCTTTATTTTCGAGAGGAGCTGCAGCGAAAGGAGATCTAACCTAACTATAAATAAAGAGCTGGTGCACGGCTGGCGAGTGAATGCTTCCTACTCCTACTCCTTATATGATAAAGCAGGGACAAGATACTGAACCATCATATGAGCCTGAATTCGAAGCTAAGCTGGACCAGGAGACCCTGTTTAAGATCTCTTTGACACCGCACCGACAAGAGATAATTATCTTCTCAAGAGTTGGCACACTTCCATTAGCTGTCCCTTCTTCTGCTCAATGCAAGAGTTTCATCTCCCTATCAAAGCCTTCCCGCCCTGGTTGCCATATCAGAGTAGCCTCACGGAACCCATTGAAGAAAGGAAGACTGATCCCCCTCCTCTCTTGCTACTTGCTAGGGAGCAACTATCAATTCTTTCTTCTCCACGACCGGCCTCACTTGACGCTAGGACCGCTACCTAATTACTCTGATTGCTGAAGCCACTCTAGTAGCCCATACTACTTAACTGAGCCCATCACACCAGCCTTTGACTTCGGGTACTCTTAGTTTTTGTCCTTTCAAGCCTCCAGACACAATGAGACTTGAATTCCCCTTTCAAAAGCCCTGGATAGTAATCTTCTGAGGGATTCGTGCCAGTCTCTTCCTTCTCAATGCCAGGTGCGCTCTCTGAACATATGACAACAATCGTCTGAATAGGGGCGAAACTGGCGGTAGCTAATATGCCTCTGGGCTCTCGTTCCCCTCTCTTTATTTTGCCCTTCCTCGCACATTCGATAGGTTTCAAGTACGGGTTCAAATATAGCCCTACACGAGTTATGGTTCTGCTTCAGGAGATCTTTCTACGTTTTGAATTGCCATTCACGACTGTTGCTGAGGGTATGTAATAGCTCGACTACTCAGGAGAGGGAGAGGAACGGCCGAGTGATAACGACGGGGCTTATGTGATAACGACGTCTCGACCCATTAGCAACAGGTAATCATTTTCAAGCCAATAAGGAGAAGGGATCCCCTACTGAACGAAAGGAAAGAAAGTGAGTTCTTCCAGTTGTCATTCATTAGTCCGGTTGGGTAGGAGCACCTGGTTGATCGCCCAATTAAATTGTTGTTTAGCAAATGACTCAACCTATGCATCCGGTATTTACACACTTCGAGGTGTAAATCACTTAAACTATTTATTCCCCCTAATGAAAGAATAGAATTTTTTACTTTGACCTTGCGAGCACCCACTAAAAATAGGGAGGGCGCACTTTGATCTCCCCGATCTCCAGAACCGCAAAAAAGATGGAATTTTCCGTCCACGTCGCTATCGCTCGTTCCTCCTCTTTCCGGACAACACATACAAAGAGACCCGCCAACCGTCCAGTTTTTAGTGAACCTCTGAAAGATAGCTATTTTCTTTATGATTCATCCCTTTCTTTCCTATCTTCCTTCCCCTATGAATTTTGAGCATTCAAATTCTTGCTTGAGTTCGTTCATGTTCAAGGTGAGCAGTGGTCTCAAGTGTAATGATGAACTCTTTCTCTTTCCTGAAGCGGATTGCTTTCGTTCATTAGTTGCAATTTCAATAGTGGAGGCACTTCCTTTATTGAATAAAGCTCTTCGGTGAGGGAATTACACAATTAATATTGCCTTGCGTTCGCTTTCCTTCCCTATGTGAAATGTACTTCCTTTGCCTTTCCATTGCTTTTATCCTCTACTCGTTCGGTCGAGCTCTTTCTATTTGACGTTACGACTTCCCTAAGGGGAGCAACTTATATTCAAGTCAAGGGTGCGGAAGGGCACTTGAGAGAAGAAGACGTAACCATGAACCACTTGCCTTTAGTAGAAGCATTAAAGGTCACGCTCAAGGTATTATTGCAAGGGGAGTACTTTGATTCCCTAACCAACGCACATCTTCAAGTTTTTCCCCGCTCCGTGGGGGTTATGTATGAGTAAGGTGCCATGAACTGAATGAACTGCCTAACCGATGTACTCTAAAACCGGAACATTCGCTACCGGAACAGAAAACACTCTCAAATCTCTTTTTACTTCTGCTTCTCGGACTCGACTGAAACTTAAACCGAAGCGAATCAATCCAAGCAAGGAAACCATAGTCCAAGGGAAGAAAGTGTTCAAACCATAGCGGATTTACAAGTTGGATAAAATGTAGTGGAGGAAAAAAATAAATTATCTTATATTCTCCCAAACTATCATGGGTTAGTGGCCTATCTTAGGAGTTTCTTTCCTATCTTCGGACTTAGAAACTCAACCAACCCAACCAGGGAATGAGAAGTGCAGCAGAAGCTAGTTCACTACAAAACCAGAACAGGGAATGGTCTGAGCAAGTCCAGAATGAAAGATTGAAAGCTCAGCTGCGAGTGCGGTCGGCGAAGAGGGAGTGGCATGGAATCCACAGCTGGGGGGCAAGCTGGAGGCAGGTAGGCCAGGCAGCCATAGCCATAGAGGTCTTTCTCCCAGTGACTATGAGGCCTTTACTTGATACATCATACCCAGGCGGGTCAAGGGGTTTCTTCCGATGAAGGTTTCCTCAGCCAGCCTTTCTCTTTTTCCTATAAGATAGATTTGATGTCCTCTCTTGCGAACTCAAGATATATCTTCAATATGATAGAGAGTGCGACCTCATTTAAAGAGCCTGATCAGACCCTGAACTTAGAAATTAGCAGTAGATGCTTTGCGATGAACGGGTTTAAAAAGACAGAAATCTGGATAGGAGGAGCGGACCTTAGCGGCAAACCTCCCTATCATCTACGTGGGGGGATCTAGCTAGTTGAGAGTATCCCGAGCTCTGAATTGCGTAGAAGCTATAGTTGCCTTCGCTATCGTTCCCCTAGTTAGGAAGGACCCGACCCGACAACTGAATGCTTAGAATGCATCTCGTTCCAACGTTGATCTCGAGACCTTTTCACTTGTTCTTTCATGGATCGGCATGCATGAGATCTGGGCGATATTCCATAGTTCACGCAGGGACGAGGTAAGACACTACTATAGTTGGGGATCAGAAGCGATCACACCGCTAGTTCATCCGAGCTCTGCTTAGCTTGCTCGGTTCGCTCTTAGGGATCGGCTAGCGGGCGACAGAAAAGTGATCATAGTCACTGGGAAGAAAGAAAGCTCCGAAGACTTTTTGAATGAATCGAATTTCAACTGTATCGTAGCGTGGGTGGAAATCTGGTTCTGCCTTATAGCTTATAGCTAAGACTCTTAATAGCAGGAGCAGCGCTCTAGTTCCAACCGCTCGGAGTCACGGGTCTGGAGCTTTGCCTTTCTTTTCTCGCCTATGAACTTGCCCGACTGACTTCTGAGCCCCGTCCGCACGCACCAGCTTCCTTCGCACCGATCCCAGACCAATTGATAGATAAAGTAGCTCAGTTGAAGTGCCTGTGCTCATGGGAGGTTAGTTAACGGTCAGGGCGTCCCGGGCACCGCAAAGAGCAGATCCCAGGTAAGACAGAGTAAGAATGAGGTTAGATACCGGCTTTGAAAGCAAGGAGAAGAGAGAAGGCAAGAGTCGTAGCTCGTAGGAATCGCAACTGAAAGGAAGGGCTCCTCTGACTTCAATGCAGTTCTTAGACTTGAGGCTGAGTTTCAGAGGCAAAGCATTCATTCTTTCTTGTAGTTGATGCTGAGGCTAAGAGATAAATGCAGTTATGTGCTCCCGCTCCGAAGACATAAACTAGGAAACCCAGACTTGAAGTGATAACTCGTGATTCCTTAGTTGAGAAATGAAGACAGAAAGGAAGGTTCGAGGAAAGCGAGACCAGTCCCCACCCACCGCCCTCCCAGAGGGGCGAACTTAAATAGTAAAGGCAGCGTCGTAAAGGAGGCATAGAGCTCTAATGGCAGAAAGGAAGACGCTTCAGACTTGCTTGATTCTTTCATGCGCTCCAGTTGGATTAACTTGATTTAAGAATAGCAGCGTTGCTCCTGAGGTCGGCATAGAACCCGAGATAGAGCCCGCTAGAAGTAGAGGCCTACCGACCTGCCTGCCAATCAGTAGTATATTAAGAGTCGTACCCCACACCCCGAGCTCTGAGTTGCATTAAATAAGTCAGATAGGCGAGGAAGGAGAGAGAGATCTTAGACTTTCTGTTTCGTTTCAAGACTGGAGTTGGTAGAACGAGGTGCGGAGCCAACTAAGAGCTTCCATCCACAAAGATAGCCAACTCTATTATCAAACAAATAAGGAAAGAGGCGACGGAATGATCATGTTATACTAATGATCTATTTATATTAAGATTCAATTCTCTTCCATCCACACCTAGCCAAGGAAGGGGAACAACTATAGCTTAGTCTAGTAGTTAAGTTCAGAGAGCCCAATTGTACCGAAGAAGGACGATCAATAGCTGTTGAGGCGAGAGCGCATCCTTGGGCAAAATAAAGAAGAATGAAGGCGGTTTTGAAGACTTGTCTGGTCCGGCTAAAAGGAATGAACAGCGCTCACCGAAGCTAGCGATAGGCTCCGACAAGGCAAGGCCAACTATCAAGTCGCATCTCTTGTTGTGGCCCGGGAAGCTGGTCTATCTGCTCCCCTATCTTTTGCATTGATCTTCATTGGAAGTTTAATCGATAACGAAACTTTAACTAAGAACTGAATTCCTTATTAAAAAGAAACGGGGAACGAGGAATGAAGTGAGAAGGCTAGGAGCCGCTGTGACTATTATGATCCCCTTTGACAGAAGCCCTGGGAGCACCCATTGAGCGCTTTAACGTCTTGCTTGAACGGCTTGAACTAAACGAATAACTATATGAGCAGCGGCGAAGAATGATTCTCAAACGTCCGCTCCTATAAGGGAACGAGGCGTGCTTGACTGAACTTAAACCCGTGATTCCCGAGTGATTCAATTAAGACTCCTAAGGGTCAGAAAGAAGAGAGCTAGCGGACCCGAGACCCTAGTTCAAACTGCCTAGCCCCCCACGGAGCGGTAGGAATAGCATAGAAGCGTTGGTTGCCTCTCGTTCCCCTGGTAGGAAAGACCAGACCCTCAGTTCCACTCAAAGACCACCCGTTGGAGCATGAATTCAGACAGAAAGGAAGGAAAGAACGTAGTGACTAAAGCGACCAGCGGGAGCGCCAAAGGCTAAAAGGAGCGGAGGCAAAGAGAGCAGGCAGGCTTAACGGAGCTCCTCAGACAGGTTGGTTATGAGTTGTTTTCGCCCGCTCCCATGAATACTGACTTTAATGAATGCGCTCCCGCCAGTTCACCGCCCCCGCCTCCTAAGATGGGATGGTTGCGTTTCAAGAGCTAAGATGAGCCACGCCAAGCCACTTCATACACACCACTTTACTTGACCACAACACTTTACTTACTTATATGGATGGTTTCAAGACATACAAGCCACTTGTCAGATCACGGGGTCGGGCCCTTGTCGATTGTTGGTTTCTCACTCGCTCCACGCCACTTGACTTCATTCTTTCACGGGTGAAGACTTTACTTGAGAAATTGATGCTTAGGTGCTCCCGCTCCTTGAGTTGTGAGATCAAAGAAATGAAAGTCAAGGGACGAGGGAGGGGAGCAGGCAGACTTGTAGATGAGCAGAGGAAGCGAGCTCACGTAGAAGACAGAAAGGAAAGAAATAGAGACTTGAAGTTGAGGCAGAGGCACTGAAGAGGCAAAGAGATCAGGCAAGAGTCGTAGCTATCAATAGGCGCTCCCTTGAGCCTCGTACTTGATCCCCTCCCCCGCTTGCTCCCGCCTCACTTCCTCAAACTACCACTGAAAGTCTTCATTCATGAATCGCAACTGCAGAGCTTCCATGCCTACCTTGCCAGTGAGATGAGGAATGAATCCACTTCTCCGATGCTGCCCTGACTTCGAAACGAATTTCTTGATTCTGGGTCGGGCCGGAATGAAGCTTGATCGGGCCATACGTGCCAGGCAGCCACGTATTTATATAACCAAAGCCATTCCTACCGCGCTCTTGAAACGAAACTGGAAGTAGGGCGCTCAAAATAAGTGCGGAGGCGGATTCACACATTCATTCCTAGCTAGCCGAGGAACGAGCACAGCGACGTAAATAAGCGTCTACGAACCGCCGGGGTTGGGCATTGAGACTAGCTCGGCCAGCAGCTGTTGCAGGAGACTATCTCGGCCAGCTTTAGATAAGGGAAGTCAGTCCGCTCTTTGCGACAAAGACTTATAGAGCTTGCTGGCTCCGACTAGAACTTGACTACCTAAGCTGGGAAGCTTATTCCGGCTACACGGGCCATAATATCATATCATATCGCTCGTCGTTGAGATAGCTAAATTTTCACTTTCATTTCCCTCTTCATCTTCACTTCTGCCCGTGGGGGAGGCGGGAGGAGACTTTCTTTATTCCCATGAATCTTCCATTTGGAATCTGATGATTTCGAATCACTTCTACGTCGCGACTTCTCTTGGACCCACCGCCCTTTTACGACGAGCAAACGCCAGTGTCGCAAAGACGAACAAGCGACAGCGTCGTGTGAGCTCCACGAAGTGGAGCTCACCTATTTAGACTTGGGCTAATAAAGAAGCTGTGCTCGAACCTTAGACCTCGACGCCCCGGGGCTAAGTTCAATTTCAATGGCTTGCCGTGAAATATCCGCATCGACGTGGATAGCGACGATGAATGAACGTTGGAGCTCGGGCTCAAGTCCTACCTCCAAAAAACAAGAACATCTGCAATTCCATCCGCACCGGTTCCAAGACACGAGACTCCAGCTCCTAACACGCCAATGAACGACCAGACATTAGAACAAAACTTCAACATTTATGCACCAGTCTTCATTCTTTCATAAAGAACCAAGAACCCGATTCAAGTGCAAGTATCCCCTTTATATGAAGAACAACCAAAAGTGTGATTATTTTGTGGTGGCGGAGGTGGAGACATGAAAGATAGGCATTCAATCTTGCCTGGGAATTTCACTTTCCTCTTGCTTTAGGTAAGGGCTGACCGGGACTTAACTTAACCACCGCTTCATTTCGCCGACCTGACGAGCCTCAGACATGGCTCCTCCCCGGGGAGGAGCGAGTTCATGGACCGGAGCAGTGAGAATGAATTCTGGCGGATGCTCATGGGGAGTTCGCTCGTACTCTTCCGGCTACCCCGCATCCATCTTTTTTGATAAGTACGGAGCTCCTTTGGGTTAGCTGGGAGCGCTTCCTTCCTTTTTATTTTCACACCAAGAAGGTTAGAAAGAACCCCGACACCCTACGATTGTTGTAGCAAGAACCGAAGCATCAAGCATTCTCGGAGTGGATTTGATCTCGAACTTTGCTGCGTGACCAGGCTGAGTAGGGCTATTCTTCTTTTCTCGAAGAAAGAGGGTAGGTCCCGGGTAGGATCCAAGAGCAGCATCATCTCTTGGTTGGGCCCTTCTCTATGCTGGCTAATCAAATGTCGAGGAATGGGCTAATCAATCTCTCTCCCTGCTTTCTCTTCCTTACTTATTGGTAGGAATAGGAACTGAATCTTTCTTTATACAAAGCAAGAGAAATGACCGGCACGAGACCCTTCTTTCGTAGCGGAACTTCATATGATCGCGAGTTGCCAACTCATTAGGTTTAAGATAAGCAGGTTTGCCAAATCCGAGAAGTGCCAGATTGGATGTACAGCTCAGCCCACTGCTCTTGTATTTTCTTCTCTTTCTCCATGTTCAAATCATCAGCAGGAGTGCCCTCATCACAATGCAAATCCAATCATCGAAAGTCAGAAGTATGGCTCGTAGCAATCCTTAAATAAGTATCAGATAGGAATTCTTTCTTAAATCAAGAGATTAGAAGAGATGTGGAGAGGAATGAGTCGCCACTCCAAGGCCCATTCTCAAGCTACGACGCAGGAAAGAAAGAAGAAGATAAGCGCAGCACTTGCTCGAAAGGGGTCGAGTACACAGGAAATGAGTCCGAGAGTCTGCTAGGAGGAAAAGAGGGATTTGCCAGAGATCTGAAAAGGACCGGGTAGACGTGAGCTAAGAAGTCCAACTTCACCTGAACCTGCTCAACCCATATTATTGCACACCGGTAGGAGCTGGTCATGAATCAAACTATATAGGGACCTGCCCTCTACCTCTTGATGGGAAATCGTTGACCCGAACTACATTCTTCGCACCGCGTAGTGGGTTTCAAAGGAAGAAAGATCAGAAAGCTGTGTCCCATGCCGGATCCCCCTCTCGCAGTAAGCATTTCTTTATCTAAATGAGAAGTCCAACTAGAAACTAGAGAGTCTCGACCCTCACCATATAAAGGAGGAAAATCTGTGCTCAAGGGATAATGCAGATCAAATAAGTTTGACCTCTGGGCCTTGCAGATGTTGACTTCGCGGTTAGCTTACGATTCCATTCTGGCATTCCTTATCAAAGAGTCCTTTCCTTCGCAAGCATCGCCTTGTTGAGAAAGAAAACCTATCAAACTTTATAGTCTGCCCCCAGAAGTGAAATTCGAGACCAAGGTAGAAGAGGTCGAGAGAATGCTGCTATATATTTTATAAGAGAAAGATAGTGGAATCTTATTAGCTATGGACGCCGAGTCTAATATGGCAGTTCGAATCCCTAGACCGAGACTCTTTCTCTCTCCTAAATACATAGGGCCCAGCTAGTGCTTTATCTGAGTGAGTGCTTTCTTGCAGCTCTCCCTTTTTCGAGCGCAAACCAATTCCCAACTATAACAGGGGCCATGCACTGGAATCTAAGTGCGATAACAGGGGCCATGCACTGGAATCTAAGTGCGATGCGAAGAATAATAGATCTCTGACTTAAGTGCTCGATGGAAAGAACGGGGTCTCCCCGGATTAGTCAAGTAGGACCCGGCTCACATAACCATAACTCTGCTTTCTATACTATATGTGTCAACTTCCTTGTGGATCAGCTTTATCCTTTGCCCGGCCACGCCTGCACTCGCACACGATTCTTTAAAAGAAAAAGCCAGCCCGACTCTTGAAAGGGAGTGCCTGCCTAACTCCACAAAGAAATGGAAGTTTAAAGTTCTTTCAGCGCGTAAGCTTCCAATCCAAGGGCCAGGCGGGAAGGAGCTCTCTATTCAAGTATGGAGACAGAGGGTCGGACTGAGAGTGAGGAATGCAAGAAAGAGGGTCTCAAGTCAAGGGCAGGGCACGTACACCAGCGCCTAAACAGAGTGGGAGGCATCCCCTGCTACTGCCAAAGCACTCGGAAAGGAGTTCGGGGCCAACCGGTTCCAGTCGCTGACTCGGGAGTAGGATGAAGCTCGGAAGATTCTTTCTTTTTGTATAATTGGGCAGGCAAACCTTCTCGAGCGGTCAAGTGGTAGCAGAATCATTCTTTACTGAAAGAGCCCTACCTTCTTGAGGTCCCAGTCTTCTCCAGTCGTGCACTCGTCTCGTATAAATTATATAATAAAAGTACACCATACTCTAGAGAAAGCAGCCGGACCGCTCCTAAGAAGGGCATCTGCCCTTTGAGGAATCAACCATTTAAGGTTCCGGATAGTTCAAGAATCAGAGTAAGGTGCCTAACGAGCCCTCGAGCTGATATCCATTTCCTACCATATACCCAGAGCTGTCTTAGTTCTTCGTGGCGATAGCATATTTTTTGTAGGATAAAGGGTCTCCCGTAAAACCATTTCTATTTAAATATTACATACATAAGTAAGGCAGCACGCCCCAATCAAACTTTGAATGCCAGGGCTTCGTAGCTTGCTTTAGTCAGGTTTTTGTCAACTCGCAGTTATTCCAGGCTCATTCTTCGAACTAATTGAAGCTATAGTAATTAAGGGAAGGAACTAGGCCTCCCGAGAGGAAGGTGTGACCTCACTCATAAGACAAGGACAGCACCGCGTAGTAGGATTGAGAGCTGAGTTCGGCACCTTAGGTTATTTCAACATCCCCGAACAGGCCCTCTTTCTATTCCTGGTTCTTTATCCCTTGGTCCTTGGCTTGGTTAGGAAAGGATTCGATTAGTTCGGCCCATGCTCATGCACTATTGAAATAGAACTCATACTGTAGGCAGGCATCTTATACTTATAGTTCGTGATCCAATAGTTCGTGATCCAATCGACGGTGCGGTGGGCTTTCGACCCTACCCTTTACCAAATTGATAGAGTCCGAGTAGTGGGAAGATCTCTAATCTTTAAGCAATAAGAGGAGGGAGACTTGGCTCACCACCAAGCACCCCTTAGGCAACTAGCTGGAGCTGGATCCACACAGGGGCTTGCAAGCCAAGCAGGCTACAAAGAAAGATCCGAACTAACTAAGGGAAACGCTATTCGTAGCTTGCAGCATTCTCAATAAATTATTGACTTCTTCCATTAGATATTATGACTTGGTACTTAAAGGAAGAAAGGAAGGAAGAATTTGAGACTTCCAAAGGCTGGCTTACCATATAAAGAGCTTTACCCAGAGATCTATTTGCTATCCTCCACTTTTATCGCGAAGACGCGTGAGGAAGAACGAACGTCCGGCGTCATGGGAAAAAACTTTCTTTATGGAGCGAGGATCTTTATTTATAACCGGCATAGGGGTTCCGAGAGGGAAGAAAGTATAGGATGGAAAGGCTAGCACGGGGTGTGGGGACGAAATAGCTTAACTTCACTCTAAAGTTCGCGAAAAGGCTTAGAAGGAGCGAGCCCCTACTTGGAGGGAGTGATGGATCGAAGCGTCTTATCGGCAGAGCGTTAGATTAGCTGAAGTCTCCCTTTGTACTCTCATTCCTTCGGGGACGAGGCAGAGGGCATGCGAATGGGTATAGCCTAGAGTGAATCGCCAGACTGAATATTTGATGCTAGGGGAACGGGTGCTGCTGAGAGGAAGGAAGCCAAGGCTAGTCTCTAAGTCAGGGCAGCACCTAACGAAGCACTTCTTTTAATCTAAAATAGCGGCTCAAATAGGCCATTTCTTCATCTAATCAATATTTGATTGACAGGTCTCGGATTAGCTAGAGAAGTATGAAGGGAAATCTCAGTGGGATAGATGGCGACGGGTAGCAGGTTCAAGCTAACTACACAGATCAATAGCTGCCCTCACTAGGGCGAGTTCCTGTTCCAATTCACAAGTCAGAAAATGCCTCTCCCCGATAGGCTCGACTTACTTGAATTTCGAGCGCTAACGCCCCTTATGGTCGAGCTATTGCATACCCAAACGATCCCTACGGCCCATCGATCCTCAATATGAAAAGTTGTCATTATCATTCGCGACTTACTTTATTTCTCCGCGTCTAACTCACTCGCACCTATCGGTCGCACGTCGCTATTGCTCGTACCTTATATTCTAGTTGGCCCTTTCGGTTGAGCCAGTCAACGTCGCTAACGCTCGTACCTCTCCCTAACTTTAAATAAAGCTCCTCCAATCGGTCCTGGGCACACGCGTATCCACCGCCGAGTTTTCGCCAGCCCTCTCGGTGCCCTTCACCCTGCTCTCTCTCCCATGTCAATTCTCTCCAGTACGCACGTTTCGGTAGGTTTGGACACAGTTTCAGTCCAGTTTCCTACAGGGTGTTCGGACGGGGTTCTTTAGCTACCGTACTCTTCCACTATTAATATGGAAAGAGTGAATTCAAAGAGTTCATGGCATTGCGCACTACTATATTGAATATAATATTCGACTCATTTCTTTCTTAACCATGCCATTCACGACTACTTAATCTTAATATAAATGCAAGTCCATGAAGATAAGAGACTGTAGCTTGGGACAAGATATGAATGTTGAAGCTTTTGCCCGTCTTAAGTAGCTACTAATGTTTCATAGTTGCATGTGTGAAGCATATATATATGATACAGATCTTTTATCTTCAACAGCTAATTGGCACTACTGAGACCTGGGATTGGACTGCGTGCTCTTCCCTTTGCTTTGCGTGGCGTGCTCTTCCCTTTGCGAGGCATGCGTGAGGCTATGTTCTCGAACTATGATTGAGGGCACGACTGAAGAAGGAGTCTCTCTGATTCTCTCGTTCGGGTCGCTCTCACTCTTTTTTTATTGAATTTCTCTCTTTTTTCATTCTTCTTTCACTCTCTTTAATCTCTTATTTTCTTTCTCTTTTTCTTCTTTTTTTTCACTCTTTCACTCTTCGCGTATTAATTATTCTTCTTTTCTTCGCTCTCACTCTGCCACGGTTGGGACAATTTTCCAGAACCCGATCTACAGCCGAATAGAAACTCGTACGTAAGCATACACACTTCGAGCAGAACTCAAAGCGATCATAGCGCTGATCCTCTTACCTACATAGCCATTCTTGCAGATCCGGGCGTTGCGTGCTTGTTTTGCGCTTTCAGTTCGTAGAGTTGATCAAACATGTGTTCAGCTTGATTCGTTGGTGCAGTCACTTCGTTTGCTTTGTGTGCTCCTTCGGTTTTCTACTAGCATTGTATATTGGCTTTTCTTTACCATTTTTATCATCCTGTGGGCATTCCAAGAAGGAACTTCCTATGGTATGGGATGGTCCCCTATTGATGAATCAAATCACTCGAAAGAAAGTAATTTAACCGCTCCGTAGCGTAGGAAAATCAATCTTTTTTTTTATAAAGAAGGGCGGTGGGAAGCGTTTTTTATCAAAGTTTTCTGGTTTCATTCATCCTTTCGCAAGCTGGCTTGGAAGCCTCAGTTGGTACTGTCGATTGATGTACTCCGACCGCTATCTATCTGAATAATTGACTTCCGGAGGTCTTGTTCCCCGCTACGCTTGTTCGTTCTGTACACTCCCCCCCTCGCTTCAGTACTCGCTTTGCTACCGTGAGTATATAAGGGGCTCTAGCCTAGAATAGAATAAAGTGCCAGTGCAGAAGTAGAGAATTCAAGTTACAAAGCACAGGCTCAAACTAGATCGTCAAGTACTTCCCGATCAGTCTCACTAGCGCTGCGGATTGCTCTTTCTTTAGTCCATTGAAGATGGGTTAATCCAAGCCTAATGGTCGAACATTCAACGGTCAAAACTCATGCTAGGAGCTCGTTTTTTTAGATATGAGACAGCGCCCTGCAGGAGCAAGAAATTAAATCCTATGCTTATGCGGATGTTACTCGGATTATGCAAAACCCGTTACTTACGTTTAGCCCCAGTCTCATACTTCTTATTTCTAAACCCATTCCCGGGTGTGGGAATGAAAAACGTTCATTTATTAGAAGGGGGCTTCCTTCTATTTTCAGGACCGGTCTCTGCCACAGATTCCTTCCCCAGGCCCATAGAATAAGGGCCGGCCTTTCCTCTCCATATGCTTTATATGTAAATTCATTCCGTACCAATCGGATATTTTAGTTTTAGCTAGATCCCCATATCATTGATTCAAGGAAGAAGGGAGAATCCAAGGTTGGCTTGGATTCCAGATGTTGACGTAATAGAAGCAAAAATGCCTTGCTTAAGCCACAGGGCTAGATCGGGCTCAAATAATACACCAGATATAAAGATCCAAGGCCTACCTGACTCCCGAAGGGAAGCAATGGGAATGAAAGCTCTTAAGCTAGTGGTCTTCTTTAATGGTATTCAATCCCCTGTTCTATTAGTTCGCTGAGGCCACAAAGGAAAGAGATGTTGATCGAGTCAATCGTTTAGGATAGATATGCGGGTTAGTATCCATATCCTTCCGTCTATGGGGCAGAAAGGTCAAAGATCGACGGGAGTCGAATTGAATCTCTATTTAGAGTAAGTTCGCACGTCGTCTTCATCGAATTACTCTCTCCTATTTAGTAAGTAAGTTCGCTGTCGCTCGGCCCTCATCCTACTACTCTCCCTCTCTCAACTCAAGGCAGGAAGTCCTGATCGCGAGAGAGAGACCTAACTCCAGACTCCACCTTTTAAGATAACCATATTGAGGCTCGATAGGCTCCAAAGAAGACTGGGAAGAGTTCGCATCCCATTGACCGGTATCTCTCATTAGAATGGCCTCTCCATTGAATAAAGCAGAGATAGCCTCCAATCTTCCTGCCTATTCCCCAAAGAATAAGACCCTCAACTGGCTCGGTCAGGCATGATTGATGCTGCCTACGAATCCCTCTTCTACCACAACTAGGTGCTGGTCTAAGGCAATTCCTTAGTTGGTAGTTCTCGCTACCCAGTCTCTTAGTGCCTCCTGGCTGTTTATGAATCTCACTCTTCGATAGCATGGGCATGGGAAATGATTGAATAAATCCCCTTCCCTCTTTCAATCCGCCCTCGGCATAGCTTTGAGAATAAGTTCTGACCCCCTCTTCCCTGTGCTAGCAGTGCAGTGGGCCATTTTGCTTATGAAGAGGCAGAGGACGTACGTGGACTCTCTTTTTTTACTTAGTATAGTACAGTACCAAAGTGCCTATCCTTAATTCGAGCAGTCCTATTTCGCTCAGTCCTAAGTCGTAGGAGCATTAGAGAGTGAGGCGGTGAGAATGGAAAGAGAGGCTAGGCTCATATGGCAGCACAGTCAGAGGAAGGCGGACCTACTATTTGTCGTATCGCCATGCTCCCTGTTACCTAACATTTCCTCTCAAAGGGCTGTCTGGGTCTAAGTCGTCATCAACCGTAGCCAGTACTTTCATTCGTTTATGCATGCCATCCCTCAAGCCAATGGGTTTATGAGATCTTGATCTTGCAAATAGTTAATATCCCGGGCACTTCTGAGTGGCAATTAGCGGGAGAGGTAGGGCTTCAATTCGTTCTGATAGCTACGAGAGTGATTCTTGCTTGTGGAGTTCCATTAGGTCGCACTCAATTGACTTTCATTCTTTCCCTCACGTCGTTGCACTTGTCCCTGCATGTCTGCTCCTTTAATTACAGTGCCCCTTCCCTGTCTTTACTCCTTTCTTTCCCGTCCTCAATAAGGGATCGCCTACTAGACCGCCTACTGATAAATATACAAGAACGAATGTGTGCAAATGAAATGAACCCTCAACCCAAGGCACTGCTTCTCTTTTTTCCCTTGCATCTTGAATTGAAGACTCTATAGGGGGCTCGGGTGAGAGACAGTAGGAGATCCGTAAGGAGCCAGTTATGACGCGGCTTTGATACCACGGATGGGCAAGGGAACGTAGTAGGTGGAACGGTATAAAGTGTTGGCGAGATTCTGTCTAATGTGTGTCTGTTGTGGCTCACCACTCCATGGCTCTGCGCGGCTAGGAGACCTAGATGACGAAGGAGCAGATTCAGTAGTAGTTTGCTGAGATCCATAGGCCAAGGTCGGTTCTGAGTCTAGCAATATGATAGCGCCTTTTCTGGTTGCATCTTCCCTGGTGTGAGGTGCAGGAGGCCAGTTCAATATCTGGCTATGACGACTGAGAGCTGGGAATAAAGGCACTGTGATCCTTTCTTCCAGTCTACATCTCATTCAGAATAGGGCGAATGAGTTCTCTGCCAATTGCTTCGTTCCAGGCAATCTATCTATGATCAAGCAAGTGAACGATAGCCCTCAACCCGCAGCCATGGGCACTGGAATGTGTACCGTTCACGGGTGGCGAAGTAGTGTGATCTGCCCTTCGAAAAATGCTCCCACATATGGGTATGGTGCGAGGCAAAAGACCAAAGATCAGAGATTCCATGCTGCCTTTGCTGCAGTACAGGTGCCTAGCTTCACTGTCCTCCAGATGCTTAGCTTAGTCAGAGCCATTCTCCTTGTGCAGACTACTCACACTTCCTTGCCTCTGGAAGCTCTCTTACTACTGAAGCTTTCTATGACCGGCCCTACCTACCCTTTTCTTTACCAGCTCCTCAAATGAGACTGAAGTCTTCTGGAGACTAGAATGCCTTTTGCCTTTGAGTTCTCTATCGTTCCACAGATCTAGTAGAATCGATAAAGTCCGACCAGCAGCCACTATTTGTGACAAAGTCCGACCAGCCACTATTTGAGTTTTCTTAGGCGGCCTTCTACGGTCCGCTTACCGAGGAAGAGATGCGTCAGACTTGAGAGTGAGCCTCCCTCTCCACACGGGTCCTATTGGAATTCTGCTCTCTACGTCTCCTCCCACAGAGCGGTACTGAAGACCCGACTCGACGATCCGTCCTACCGACTGACATGGGACTAGGGCTTGTTGCTTTCCCTCTTCTGTCTGGCTTGACCACTAGAGCTCGGGAAACGAAACTGCACGGCTGCCACTCAACTCGGAGCTGCAGTCCTGCTTCTATGCCACCCAAACCCTGTTTCGCCAGGGAAAGTGAGCGAAGGCTACTCCTTTCTCCATCCCTTAACTAGGGCCAGGGACCTATAGTCTATATATAATCAGGTCATGGTCGGTGGAGCTCGGTTCACTCGGATGCTTCTTATCTTCGCACCGCTGCCCTTCCTCGTCTCTTCCCTGCTCTTCTCTTGTTCTTCTGCTCGGGCTCTGATCTTCTTTATTCTCCAGTCAGTGTGGAGTCTCCCTACCGATGTCCCCGGCTAGTGAGATAGCTTACTTCTTCTTTGGGACACGGTGCGTCACCTGCGAAACCAAGTAAATAAATCTATCCCATCCATTCATACCGTCGGGGAAGGCTGGGACGAGGTACGAGGGCTCGTGAACTCCTGGGGACGATTTCTAAACTCGGAATTCATGCATAGCTGAGCTTACTTCTAACTCGTAGCTCTCAATTCTAAACTCGTAGCTCACTTTTAACTCGGAGCTGACGAATAAATAGTAGCTCAATTCTCAATTCTCACTTCTGGAATGAGGCAAAACTGGGGAATATATTAGAAAGAGAAAGCGAGGTGCGGCGAGGAGCGGCTAAGAAGGTAGGGGACTGCACTTCTTCGAGGCCATTCCTCACTTGACGAGCAAGGAAGCGAACCCATGCCATTCAGCGAATTCATCCATTCAAGGCTGCTAGGAGACCCATGCTGCTAAAGAGCCGAACCCATGCTGCTAAAGAGCCGAACCCATGCTGAGGGACGAGGAGCAAACCCATTCAGAGCTGCTTAAACCCATGAAATAGAAACTATCATCTGCTTTATTCTCTCGGGCTGGTCGGGAGCTCGTGGACCATCAATTCCTCAACTCAAGTCTCCCCATGCTACCCAGGCAAAGACTCAAATCAAAACTCAGAAAGTCAGTCAGAACTCGGTGAACGCAGGAACAGACCGAGAAAGTGAAACTGCAGCCCCTAGGTTGGCGCACCACCAAGACCAACGGGAGTGAGTCAAACTGAAAGTGCCCGACTTTATTGTCGTCCCTAGTTTCTGTCTTCAAACTCATTCACTTCGTTCCAAAACGAAAGTATTGAAACTAAACTGAAAGTATTGATTGGAGCGTTTAAGTCTTCGGAACTTGATTTTAGCGATTCACTTCGCTCCATCAACTTAAAAACTAAAAAGACTCAACTTCACATTGATGAATCCATCAAGTAAAATGTAGTAAATCGTGCATTCTACTACAAATGGACTTGGCAGAGAACCCATGAAAAGTAGCGCTAGCTATATGCTTAACATATGCTATTTGAACGGATAATATAGCATTTGAGGAGCTCGGGGAAGATAGGACTAGACTCTTGGAGCCCAGGACCCAATCAGCTATTCAATTATTATGGGCTCAAGGAAGAGCATAAGCTGAAGGAGCAAAGATCGATTCAAGCAGAGGATAGGATCGAATTGAGAGGCTATGGGGGTTAATAAACTATATGGGCTACGGCAGCGCAGCCCTTTATACTTTCTTGTCCTTTCTTTCCGCGGTAAGAGTGCGGCGGGATGAATTCTTTCTCCAGTTTGAATCTTAATATCATTCATTCCTTTGGCTGACGTGTCAAAGAGGACAGGAGGGGAAGGAAGCTCTCCTTCCCATTCCTAGGCCTATTGAGCAATGCGTCATTGATGTACGGACAGTCCCTCTCGTAGCTATTCTTTGCTTTGTGTGTGTGTGAGTACGGGTTTCATAATTCCTACTATTCGGGCACTATTCTATACTTCGCTACTGACTCTTGCTTTTTATTCTGTGGAGAGGCATGAGAGGCAGTGGAAGCCAAGAGCGTGAAGGTCTCTGGGTCCTCATTGCCTACTTTGGCCCCTCTAATGGAAGCAGTCTCGCCTCTCGTTGGTGAGCTAAGCGAGCTATCATCAAGATGTTGGCTTTGGTTGAGGCATAGTCTTCCCTAGATTTGCTGGGGTCGCTCATGTACCATATTCCAGTGCTACGCCAACATTCAAAGAGACCTAGAACTAGAGGTCGAATGGGAACCGTATCCATGCCATGAGTCGTGAGCATAGCGCACATTCAATCTGCCCTTCCCTATCGCTGCAGTCGGATAGAATCATTCTCTCTCTTCCGAAAGGGAGAGGTGCACAGGAATTGATGAGACTCAGCTCAGGGGCAAGCAAGTAGAATAGAACAATCCCATCTCCCGTGAAAGATCTCTCTTCCCCTATTCTCAGGTCGAGCATCTCGCCTAAGCGCACGTATATTTTAGATATAGGAAGGAGTAGGAGGAAATCGTAGGTACCTAGTAACGGAGCCTGCCTCAAACCTAAACTGCTCTAGCATGAGTATGCCCACCACTCTGGATACATTCCTTGCGCTGATGCTTCAAGTGAGGTGCGGAGCGATAAATGAAAGACCTCAACTCGACAGGCAAGCAAGACGGAGGACTAGGTGGCGCCTCATGGGCTCTTTGGTGCGTGAAACTAAGCATCCATCAGCTTCAGGTGCAGGGTTTGATCCACTCTGCCTATGGGCAGGCACTATAAGAGTGGTTTGGTTGCGTTCCTTGCTTCAGGCTACTCCGGCCTGATCCTTTGAAGTGTATCCTGGCATGAAGAAAAGAGTGCGAGGGCCCCTGATAAGAGAACAGCAGTCCAATATCTTAATAGATCTACTCATTCTTCTTCGCTCCGCCCCTTAGCTGATCCGGCTAAGAGCTCGGTGCTATCAAGGTGCTTGCTGCTCCGGACAAAGTCCGTGTTTTCTTTGTGGAGAAGACCGCGATCTCTTCTCTTAATTAATCAAGCGCCGGGCTCACTCAACTAAAGATCATGAATAAATCGAAGAACGACGAGCTACTGTTAGCCGTGTGATCTACTCGACCGGGAGAGGGCTTCTTCTTATTCCTCTTTCCTTGCCCCGATGAAAGGGGAATCCCCTTCTTACCTTCTTCTTAGTATAAGACTGATCGTTCCTCCTTTTCCTTTACCGCAAGGGTGATGTACAGGAATTGCTCGCTACGCACCTGGCTTGTGAGCGACCAGATTCATCCCTAGCCTATAGCATGATCTGGATTCGATAGATCGGAAAGGCTGAGTTTGATATTTTTTGATTTTATGATTCAAGAGCTTCCACTTCCACTTCTTCAGTTCTGCGCTTCGTGGGGAGGTTTGAAGACCAGGAAGACTCGTACGGCATTCGCATCTCCAGCGGTTCGGCCGAGTAGGGGGGACTGGATGCACTCTCAGACTCTTTGGGATTCATTGACCCTTTCTTTATCAGGAGCCTTTCATTCATCCTATGCCCTAAAGTCAAGGTATATGCGCGTCGATTATACCCGAGCAGGGTACGGTGAATGAGGTCTGAGGGGAATGATTCCACTAGTTCCTAGGACGAAGAGCATACTCGAACTCGGGCACAAGAACTAAACTAGCTACCTGCCCAGAGCTTAGAAAGAGTAGAGAATGAACAAAAGAGGCTAGCGAGACTCTCTTTTTAGCGATACTGAGTTTCCAATTCCCGACTCGAATCCCTCTAACTATTAGACAAGACAGGTATAAGTGAACTGGCAAAAAGGGAAGGATGAAAAGGCGGAAGGCGGACAGGAGGAACTGCCAAGGTTCCGGGTGAATAATAAGGCTCAGAAATGGATCTCGCAAACCGATCCCAGGTCGTATAATCGGAGACCCCACGCCTATCTACCATACCTTAGCTCTACCGCTTCAGGCATGGTTTCTTTTTAATGTGCCCCTCTCGATATACTCTTTTATGCGTGCGATGGTTCAACCGTGGAATCAAGAAGTCATGGTGCCTAAGAAGGACTTATCGGGGAGCTCAGCCGCGTCTTTCCAAGTAGATAATAGGGTAGGATACCGAAGCAAGAGTGGCGAATGCCTCCTCACCCAGCTCAACGCGATAAAAGAAATGAAAGTCATAACCATCCGGATCGGATCCTTTATTTAAGTATAGACAGATAATTGTGCTCCTTCCTCGCCCTCGCACCCTATTTGTATAAAGAAAGGTATAGATCCATAGTGCTATTACGCTCTTGGCTAACTCACTCTAGCAGATACAGTGGACCAGATAGAAAGTGGCGTATCATCCCTAAATTTACTTATCTGTGTTCAACTCACTGGGATGCGATGCCAGAAGGAAGGTGAATAAGAGCAGAGACTACCTTTCAATCCTCCTAGGCAGATGGAAGGAGATTCACTCCTCTACTTGAAGGAGTCTCTTCGCTAGCTCCTTCCCAGCACTCTCCTAACATACTTTATTTAAGGAACGAAGTATCTGAATTAGGGCCCGCGTCGCAATTTGACCCGTGTCGCAAAGCGGAGCGGTACTCACTGGCGCTGCTCCTATCTATATCTATGATGGCTCAGAAGTTCGCTAAGGCGGAATTGATTCTATTCTCTGGGAGCTCTAATTGGATTCTTGTGCTCAAGTCCACGTTTAGGTCGAAGACGAGAGGGCTGCAGTTACACTTGAGTTTAACAAAGAATGATTCTGCGTTAGAAGAGAAGGGAGAGTGAGTGTCCTGGGAGCAAGACTGGGACTATGTTGGGGTGTGGGGACAGGAACTGATGATTGCGACGGGAAAGAGAGAAGGACAGATGATAGGTGTTAGGGCACCGAACGTTCTCAGCCTAGAGAGCACTTTTAGGGAGAAGAACGCAGAAGCTAGGGGAAGAGGGATCAAGGACCGAAGTGAAAGCAAGCACTCCTCATTCAATTCTGTTGGTCGCTCAGTGAATGCTCCGTTAAGTTCATCGTCTCAAGCTACCGAGATGCATTCACGAAGACTTCAATGCAAGAATGAAGACTTGATGTTTAGTCTCACGAGGAGGAACAAGCGACAGCGTCGTAGAATCCCGCCACCCCCAGCGTCGTAAAGTAGTCCGATACAAGTAAATAAGTAGGAGGGGGCACGAGCGATAGCGACGTAGAGGGCAAAACCGCTACTTAACTTTTACGCCCAAGCGGAGGAGGACCCCACACGAGGCTTGCCGACGAGCCAAGCAGCGTCTCCAAACCCGCGGTGGGTGGGTATAGTATAGTATAGGCCTAAGTAGAACTCCCGCCACCCCCAGCGTCGTAAAGGGAATTGTTTAGTGGGCTCCGGGTGGGTTTAAGAATGAACTGCCCGACCTGTAGGTGGGTCAGGGCTCCGGTCTCTAAAACCGCCCTGGAGAATCAAGCCCATGAAAGAGCTCCGGAAGCGAACAAAACCCATTCATGAACTTCAAGTCTGAAACTCAATTCCTCAACTTAAACCCATACTGACCCGGAGACCCATGAAGGGCTGAAAGGAAGTTAAAGGCCGGCTATGCCTAGCTCAATTCTCCATTCCGACCGAGCCCATGGTCCACGGGAGCGCTCAACTATCTTCTTCTCGATCGGTGAACTCGAAACGAACGGGAACGAGAGCGAAGTCTGGGCTCCCTCCTCCTCGTGGGAACGAGAGGCAACTCAATTCTATGCAATGAAGAGCTCGTTCAAGATCAAGTCTGAAAGTCGGGTAAGCTAAACTCGTAGCTCAATTATAAATGTTCTGGTTTTTCATTCCTCAAGTGAAGTCTTGAAACGAGACTTGACCCCCTAGACTATACCCACCTTAGACCCCCACGCCCCAGTAGGTGAATCACTCCAGGTTTAAATGAAGGAGCGAGTGATTCATTCCAATAAGCCCGCGAGTGAATCAGTGAATCATTGAAGTTGCACTCGTTGGAGCTCGGAGGACCCCACACGAGGCTTGCCAACGTTGAGCCCACCCACCGCCCTGCCCGACCAGATGAACTTTATGTTTTTGGGCGTCGTCAAGTCAAGGAACGAGTGCAACGACGTAAAGAACAGTAGGAGGGGATAAGATCGACGTAAAGCAAAAGTTGTCAATTTGGGCGAATATAGATAGCCCAAAGAAAAGAAGAAGGGAATGGGCATAAGAGGGTTCGAACCCATGATACCTGCCTGTCCTATTTCTGAACTGAAAAGGAAATGCTTTGATTCATCTATAAATACGAAGTTCATAGTCGGAGCGAGGGCGGGCCAAAGAAAATAATAAACTAAATAAGTAGGATAAGACCCGTTGGGCTAAAATGAAGAGAAACTCACTGTCGGATTCACTGAACTTATTCTTATAAAATACCCACCCACCTTTACGACGCTGCCGCTTGTTCCTCCTCGCTCCATTTGAGACTTTCATTGCCCATTCACCCGCACCATTGAATGAACGAGCTTGGTCGGGGCCCGACCAGATCTCCGTTTTTGGGCTCTTTAAATAGCTTGATCCCGAGACCAGATCTCCGTTTTTGGGCGCGACGGAGGGGCGGAAAAAATATATGCGGAAAGAGAAGAGAAATATATAAGAATACCACCCTACGCCCTGAATAGCGCGAGTATTCACAAGACCCGAGGAGGGGCATGTTTATGGAACGAACTGAATCACTTTATTTAAATTAAACCACCCGTTGGAGCAGATGAACAGAATACACAGCAATAACTAAAGCTGGGCTTAAACGGAAGTTGGAGCGATGGTGGTGCGGGAAAGAACCAGACAGAAAGAAATCCGTAAATGAGTATGGGAATGGCGAGGAATGAGTGGTTCAATGAGTCTAGTCTAGTAGGGGCAGGAGACCGTCTCCCAACTCTTCAGTAAGCTAAGGAAGAGTCTTTCCCAAGTAGGCGGATTTCCCAGGAGCGGAAGAATGAACGAAGAAGGAGCGAGCGAACTCGCAGAATCAAGTCACGAGTGCCGACCATTAGGAGCCGACGAGTGCGCAGTCATACCCGTGAGCAGACTTATTGAGTGAGCAGCTAGTGAAAGGAAAGGAAGGTACGAGTGCTACGACGCAGTGTCGCTCTTTAACCGGAGGCCGCACCGTGGGAATGAATAAAGGAATAGAAGCGAGAGTATATATTGATAGCCAACCTTAGATTTTGATAGCCAACCTTAGATTCTTTGGCAGGACTGAAAGGAGAGGGAAAAAGCACGGGGTTTATAAAAAGATTGAAAATGGATCATCGACTCCTTAGCTAAATTGGAGTTTAGGCAAACGGGGAAAAAATGGAATCTAAAGTAGCCAACTATAAAATGAATCATAGAGGGAAATGTGAGTTTAGTGAAAAAACACGGGCTTTCTCACTTTTGATAAATTATGTTGTCCATTTCCCTAGGGAAATTGGTTTGATGCCAAAAGGGCTTTCTCACTTTTGAACCAACTTATTGCCATTCACGACCTCTTGCTGCGGTACGAGCATCGTGACGTGGACGAAATTGCGATAGCGACGTGGTTCATCTTTGTTTGACCGGCATGCGATCGTGGGAAGACAGGCCATTTCAGTGGTCAAAGGCTAGAACAGAAGAGCAAATGCTATGTAATGAATTGGATTATTCAAAGAATCCTCACTACGGTTCTTTTCCTGTCCCTTCCATATAATCTTAATCCCAGTTAGAGGAGCTCGTTCACCGCTATCAAAGAAATTGATTATCGAAAAGGTGAAGTTAGAGAAAAGGGTGTCGATACGCTCCCTCGTCTATTGGAAGAAAAAAAAGAAGGAGCGAATGAGAATGACGCGTCCGGCCCAGCTTTGCAAAGCTCAGTTGATGAATTCAGGTGCTTTGATATGGTGCTCGGAGCGGGTGAAGGAAGCATGGGGCCCGGGCCAACCAATTAGGAATCATTGTTAGAGTGAG
The DNA here is from genome assembly GCA_037974815.1 of Kaempferia elegans. Classification (NCBI taxonomy): domain Eukaryota; kingdom Viridiplantae; phylum Streptophyta; class Magnoliopsida; order Zingiberales; family Zingiberaceae; genus Kaempferia; species Kaempferia elegans. The sequence continues at coordinate 1,268 of JBBPFQ010109023.1, read as the reverse complement.
CGGAGCGAGTGAACGAAGCTCGTGAAATGGAATTATAGAGCCGACTTTCATACCGATTACTAGAATTAGATTATAGAAGTGGAGTTGCGGGCGGACCGACCAACCTTAGTGCTTTGCAATAAGTCGCTTCTCTTTGCACACGGAACGAGGATCAGTTTAAAGTAAAAATCTCGTGTCACTACTTTTTTCAATCTTTATGATGAAGCTCTTCAATGGTATGAGGAAAAACGGAGTATGATCTCTGCTTCTGATGAGAGTTTTATAAACTTAGCAAAGGGTGCTAGTGATCCTTTTCAGTTCATAGCCAAGTCCCTGTGTAGCGATGGAGTTCAAGAATATAATAGAATACCTATTACTCAAGATGCTGCTGCCAGTGCTTATCAGATCATGAGTTACTTATTACTTAACGAAGAGATGGCAAGGAGAACAAATCTTATTCCCAGCCATGATGGGCAAATACAGGATGTATACGTGAACTTGCTCCACGATTTAAAGCAATTTTTGCATCATAAAATAGATGATAAGTATAAGTTGCTAATCATTGAATCTAAGTTAGATAGAAAGCTCGTAAAGGTACTATTCATGCCATTGGTCTATGGGAAGGCAGTGATTACCATGTGTAATGATATTAGTATAGCATATGGTAAATTACTAAGTCGAAAGGATAGCAGTAACCTAGCAAGACTTTGCTATGAATTTTGGACCAGTAAATATCCAGACATAGTGAATTTGATGAAATTGATTGTCATCATTAGTTGGTTATGTTCAGCAAAGGATAAGCCTGTTTTCTATAGTATTCCATATTTCACTACAAGACAGGATTATATGTCTTTCGCAAAAGAAGTGGTTATTTTGTATGAAAGAAGAACTAAAAAGAGGCGAAGAGTGACTCTAAGTATACCTACTACAGATAGGGATAAGCGAAAGACTCAATCCGCAATATTCGCCAACTTTATTCATCAAAAGGATGCATACATTGCCATTAAAGTAGTAGAATCATTATTGAGTCAAGGTGCTTCCATCTATACCGTACACGATAATTTTATTACCACACCACCTTTTGCTAAATTAGTCCCTGATATATATACCAACGTATTTGTTAGTATGGGACCACCACAAAAAATAATTAATTCATTTATAAGGAGAAATCTTATTTATCCATATTTAAATACTAAAGATAAAGATAAAGATGACATTTCACAATTCTTTTTATATCACAGTTATAATGATCCTATACCTGTAGCTTATCTTGAAGAATTTTTAAATTC